>JBBPBT010001455.1:901955-922480 GCA_037974875.1 Cicer bijugum
ATATATATATATATATATATATTAAACCGAAATAAAATTTTAAATTATATATATATATATATATCAATACTATCAAAAAATATCAATACTAACAAAAAAATAATAATTAAATAAACATTATACAATATCAATACTTATAACAACAATCAATACTTATAACAATAATATAATAAAATATCAATACTTATAACAAATTATAAATAATATAATAAAATAACAATAATATAATTAAATATCAATACTTATAATAAGTTATAAATAATATAATAAAATATCAATACTTATAACTAAAAATAATAATTAATATGATAAATTTTAATAATGTTTTTTTAAAATCAATAACTTTGATATATATGTCAATTAGGGGATTATATATTAATTAATTTGAAAACAATATAATAAATTATTAATCAAGACTATATCATTATACAAATATATATGTCAATTATGATGTTTTTTTAAAAATCAAGACTAATAATCAAGACTTATTTATAACAAAAAATAATAATATCATCAATTTTAATAATGTTTTTTTAAATAATAATTATATTAAAACCAATATATTTTAAACGTGGTTTGAAACTTTAATTTATCATATATTAATATGTAAACAACATCATTCCTATTTTTTTTTTAAAAATAAATTTATAAAACTAATCTAAATATATATATTACTAATCTATATTTTAAAAATAATATATATATATATATATATATATATATATTTACTAATCTAAATTTAAAATATATAAAATACTAACTTGATACCGAGTAACGTCTGACTTCAAGCTTTCACTCACGTACGATGCTTGCAAGTCTTCGAAATAATTAGCAAGCACTATAAAAATAAAAATCAATAACATTAATTAGTTATATCAAATTAAAAAATAAAATTAAAAAATTAGATATATAATATAATTTTAAATGAAGAGTAATTTTGTGTAGAGAGAAGGAGGAGAGAATAGTGAGAATGAGGTTTTAGAGAGAAGTTGGATGTGAAAAAATGAAGTAGGAGGGTGAGAAATATATATAGTATTGGCCTTGAGCATTTGTGGCGGCCAAAGCAGCCACATTGCCAACGGCTACTTTAATTTTGTGGCGGCCTGGCCCGCCAGAAAAGCCAACGAATAGATAGATATTTGTGGCGGCCTTTGCCGCCAGTAATGGTAACGGTCATGTCCATTTTTGACGGCCTGAGCGGCCACAAATGCCAGCTGGACTGGGCATTCCTTTGTGGCGGCCTTTGCAGCCACAAAGTCCACGTGGTCATTCCTTTGTGGCGGCCTTTGCAGCCACAAATTCCACTGGTCACGTCACTCCTTTGTGACAGATTTGGCCCTCACAAATGCATTTTTTGTGGCTGTAAAAGCCCTCACAAACTTCTTAAATATTTTACTGTATTTTGTGGCTGCCTAAGCTCTCACAAAATCACAATGTTGTGATTTTCTGAGGGCTTAGGCAGCCAAAAAATCCAGTTAAATTTTTAAAAATTTGTGAGGGCTTTTTCAGCCACAAATAAAGATCAATTTCAGTTTTGGCCTTTGTGAGGGCTTTTTCTGTCACAAATTTGTGAGTGTTTTATTCGGCCACAAAATATTTATAAAGTTGGCCATAAATTTAAGTTTTTCTTGTAGTGTAAGCAGTCAAATAAAGTAAGGGATGAAAAATCAGACAAGTATAGATGTCCAAATCTAGACAAAGGGAAACATCAAAGGAAAGATTTGAGACCCAAGAAGAAGTTTCTTATGGCTACATGGTATGATTTTGATGAATGCTCTAATGATGAAGAACAAACTGATTTGACTCTTATCGCTCATACCAAATCTTCCTCTAGATCCAACACAAACACTGATTCTGACTTTGGAAGTGAATCAATTGATGAAGAAATTGAGGTATTATTGACTTAACCCAATCTGACTTGATTAATTTCATAAATTATTTCTTAAATAAAAGCCACAAGTTGTCTTTAAAACTGAAATGACTTACGAAAGTAAATGCAAACTTAACTAAAGAAATCAATGATTTAAAAATTTAAAGTGTTGAGGTTCATTATGAAAGAAAAACCTTGAAAGATACTTTGTTCAAAACCTTTAGAAAATTTTACATGTAATTCTGATAAATATGAAAAAGCATTCTAAGGATTTCAAGCTAATAGTATGGAAAGAAACAAATATTCTTCCATGATTTATGGAGTTAGTCGAATAGGTAAAAGAGATATAGGATTTGAAGAAACTATAACTGAACCTAAACTTATTCCCTCTGATAGTTTGTGTATTATTTTCTCTAAGAAAGGTCACTCGAAATCATCTTGTCCCGTGTTAAATACAAAGAAAAATAAGAAACCTTCAAAGACTAACAAACTAGAACCCAACCAAATTTGGGCACCTAAGAACAAAATTATCTATTATGCAGATGTCCCCAACAATCAACTTAAAACACCAATCATTGTACTTGGATAACGGATGTTTATGACATGTGACAACAGAAAAGTCAATGTTACAAGACCTAACATTGATCAAAGGAGAAATATCAACTTTTGGAGGAAATAAAAAATGCCAAATCATACGAAAACTTAGATTGTGGAATAGTCAATATATGTTAAACTTGATGACCAATAGCTTGACCTTAAAAACTCAAAACAAGTTGATGATAATGCAGGTTTACTAGAACCAAAGGAAGCAGGTATAGACAAATCAAAAGAACTTGAAAAATCAGAGGATACAAATAAATTAGAAGAAAATGAAAAATCATATGGCAATTAATTTGGCCAAGTCAGAAGCAGTCTAGATAAGTCACAACGGAGATCTAGATGGAAGTACTTGTCATCCCATCCTGAAACTCTATACATTGGAAATGACAATGATCATTTGAAGACTAGATGATCACTAAAAGAAACAATTCTATTAGGTTTGCTCTCATGAATTGTACCCACATTTGTTTATGAAGTAGTAATAGATGATGGCTGGATACTTGGAATGGAAGAAGAGTTAACTTGAATCAAGTGGGTTTTCAAAAACAGGCTAAATAAAAAAGGAGAGTTGGTTAAAAACAAGGCAAAATAGTCAACAAGAATGCATTGATTACACTAAGACATTTTCCCTAGTTGCCATATTAGAAGTTATTCGTTTCCTACTCTCTTTTTCCGCTTAGAATAACATTATATTGTTTCAAATAGATGTTAAAAATGAATTTCTACATGGGTATATAAGTGAAGAAGTCTATGTTATGCAACCCCTAGGTTTTAAAATTTTTGGATTTCCAAACCATGTATTCAAACATAAGAAATCACTGTATGGTCTAAAACAAGTACCTATGGCATGGTATAATTGACTAAGTAACTTCTTGCTTAAAAACAATTTTTAAAGAAGACAAGTAGACAACACCCTCTTTAAAAAATCAATAGGAGATGACATTCATATCATTCAAATTTATGTTGATGACATTATTTTTGGATATACTAATGACATTATTTGTCAAGAATTTGCTAAGATAATGTAGCTGGAATTTCAAAAGAGTATGATGCGAGAACTTAAGTTCTTCTAAGGGATACAAATTCAGCAATGTCCAAAAGGCATATACATTCATCAAACCAAATATACAAAAGAGCTTTTCAAGAAGTTTAAAATGAATGATTGTAAATGTATGACTACACCAATGCATCCTACTTGTTTTCTTAAAAAGAATGAATCGGGCCAGAAGATTGACAAAAAAAAAAGAGGTAGGATTGAATCACTACTTTACCTAACTACCTTTAGTCCTGATATTATGTGTAGTGTATGTGTGTGTAAGATTTTTCGGTTGTTCAAAAGGAATCTCATCTAACTATTTTTAAGAGGATCCTTAGATACTTAAAAGGTACTACCAATCTTAGCTTGTTTTTTTGTAAAACTCTGAATTTTTTAAACTCTAATTTTTGCCATTTTATTGTATTTAGTGTTGAATTGCTTAGACTATTAGCCCAATTTTTATTTTATAAATTAAGTACCAAAAATATAGTTTGTTAGAACACACTCACAGGAACTATAATTTCATACATATAGGACTTGTCCAAGTTGGTATAAAACCTCTAACAAGAGAAGGGTTAAACACTTCCATCCTATGTGTCCTACGGGATGCAAGGTTCTTGAACTTTCAAGATTCAATAATAAGTACAATTGAATCTAGTCTATGTCAAGGACCAATTTGGTTTGGATGTTATCCAAATTTTTCTTTATCTTTAAATGATCCTAACATCGCAAAATCTTTCATATTACAAATTAAAACTCATAACTACAAAATGTTAGCAGGATCTATTCCAGTAGCCATTATTTACAGAGTCCATTACAAAGCAATGTTTTCAAGCTTTACGACAACAAAAAATATTGAAAACAAAAAGGGCGAAACTCTATTTTTACAAACTGACCTAACAAAAGCCAACACTGTTATCCCAAAAACCATCCTTTGGAAAGATATTGATCTTCCTGAAGAATGGATTCTAGAAGGAGCTGTTAAACCACAGCCTCTTGAACAATCTAAACCAAACAACAATCTTAAAGAAGTCATACAGTACAATGACGGGAGGGTAAAACTAAGTTTTTCAAGAACTTCTAGTGCCAGATTTTCTGATGCTAGTTCTTCCAAACCACCTCCAATCATACAATTGCCTCAAAAACTTGAAAATTTTACTAAACCCCGTTTTTCATGTTCCAGCATACCAAGTGCCTACTTTCAAAACGTTGACTACTCCACAAATATACCTCACCAAATTTACACAGCACCTCAAAACACTAATGAGGAGCAACAAAACATTTCTCCACCAACTTCACCATCTTTTTCTGCTATAACTGAAAATGTCGTAAATGAACTCAATGTTATAGAAAAAGAATTTGAAGTTGATAAAACTATTCTCCATAACGATTTTTATGCCTCCAAAAATATGGAAAAAAGAACTTGGTACTTCAATACTTTCTAAAACAAAGACAAGATATTCAAGATGAATTTTACAAGTTCATTTTACAAAACAAGACTCATATTCTATTTTTTGAATGGTCTGAAATTTATTCCAAACAAAACCAAATTTCTTATCCTTTCAAACAAAACTGAGGTTCTATTAATCCCATAACAACAAGAAACAAAACCCCAGAATGGGATTAAGCAACTGGACAAAAAATCCAGTCTGAACACCCACCTCTAAGGCAGATCATAATAACACATCCAGAAAAACCAGTAGAAGCTGCCCCTTTCAAAATCCCAAGTGAAAGTTCTGAAAAAGATATCCGAAATATCCTTCAACAAAATAATTTTACAAATATCCATCTTAGTACAATAGCAAAACAATTAACTAAGATAGAAGAAGAACAACATAATACCACTGTCTCTCCAATTGAGACGACTAATCCAAAACTATAAACCCCAATTTTTAAACCATTCCAAATCTCAAAAACAAGCCAAAAATTGTTTAGGGAAGGCATATCTGAGTTCACCCAAGCCTTACATGAACAACTCAGTAGGATAGAACATTCATCTACCTCCACACCAATGGTAGCCAAAGATACATTTGACAAAACGGACACAACTTTAGACCAAATTTCTGAAGCCGAACAAGAACCACAAAACCTATGTAAACTTCAGTGGCAAAAGGATCAACCTTTAGCCATGGTCACCGCACCAGACTTAGGTATTGAAAATAGACCTAATGTCCTCTCTCAATCCAAATTCAATGCCAGCACTGTCTATGAATGGAACATAGATGGTATGTCTGAATACAACATCTTAGGTCTCCTCCAGCAAATGACAATGGCATCAAATGCTTACAAAACCCAAGCCAACACAACTGATAAAGCCATAGCTAAACTCCTAATAGTAGGATTCTCAGGCCAACTTAAAGGATGGTGGGATTACCATCTCACGACCCTTCAACACTTAGAAATTTTAAACGCAATCCAAACCACAGAGGAAGGAATTCCTATCCTCAACGAAATAGGAAACCCAATACCGGATGCAGTTGCAACACTAATACACACAATTAGCTTGCACTTCATAGGTGATCCATCACACTTAAAAGATAAAAATGCTGAACTCCTATCCAACCTTAGATGTAAAAAATTTTCTGAATTCCAATATTACAAAAACACTTTCCTAACTAGAGTCATGTTAAGGGAAGACTCAAACCAACATTTTTGGAAGGAAAAATTCCTTGCAGGACTCCTAACTCATTTAGGAGAAAAGGTTATAAACAGAATCAAAGAAGTCTATGGGGTAAACCAAATCCCATATAACCATTTAACCTATGGGGAATTGGTTAGCTTTGTAAACTACATGTTTTTGATGACGACAAGACCGCCAACTATGGACAATGAAACTAGATCAAAAAGAAGATAAAACTATCTTCATAATAAGCTTCAAAATCCAAATAATAAATGATTAAATGTAAAGGTATATGATACAAATCAATAGTTCAAATACATGAGAACAATTCATATTTACATATGCATTTAACATATTTTCGTAAATCAAAAACAACATTAACAAATCATTTAAAATCACATTTTTGACTATTTGCATAAGTGTATTCGAATACACCATGTTGTATTCGAATACAACTTAAGTTAGAGGCAAAACTTTAAATGTTGTATTTGACTACACCCATCTGTAGTCGAATACAAGTTAAGTCAGAGGCTAAAATACACTAATCTGTATTCGACTACACCAATGTGTATTCAAATACAAGATGTAAAATTTGAATTTTTTAAACGTTACAAAGACGTGTATTCGAATACACATATACTATATTCGAATACACCTGTAAACATTACAATTTTTCAGATATGGGATGGCCCTAGAACATTGTAATTTTTCATCAAACCTCTTGGATTGATGACCACGAATATGAAGGGATGTTTTATGGAGTATAAATACCCCATAACTTCAGATCAAAGATTAACAATCCTTGAATCAATTGATTGAATAACTTTGAACAAAAATCTGTTTTTTTCTTTAAGTACTTGCATTAGATTTTCATATCATTCTAAAAAGTTCTCAAGTACTTGAATACCTATTGAGTTGTTTATCAATATACCACATCTTAGACTCATTCAAACCTTATTGTATCATTTGTAAAAGATAGCTTAATCTAAGATAGTGGTGCGCTATCTTAGAAATATTGTTAGAGTTTTTGTACCAAGAATCACAGGGTGGGAGTGGTACATTTTCTGACAAGTATTGGATTAATCTCTTGTGGTGTGCAAGAGGACTGGACGTACCCTTGGTTATAAGGGGAACCAGGATAAATCTTAAAGCGTCCATTTACTTACTGCAGTTAATTATTAAGCCTTGTTCTTAAACTCTTATAAATCCAACTACTATATCACTAAAAATAGAAAATTTTACTAACACCTAATTCACCCCCCCTCTTAGGCGTACTTCTGTACTTACAAGCTTTACTCAAAAGGAAGGTTTGAAAATCTGTCTAGATTTGAAACTCCAAAAACATCTAAAATGGGAAATGAAAAGAACTAGACAAGAATTAGGATCCTTTTGTAAACAATTTGAAATACCCATGACCAACATATCAAAAGACTGTGGAGGACCTTGTTTAAAACCTTATAGAAAACCCCACACCAAACCAAGAAGACTCGAATTCTATAAAAAATCTAGACCCCAAAACTCTTACTACCAAAGAAAACCTAATATTTACAAGAAAAAGCCTTTTCAAAAGAAGTCAGAACCTCAAACATCAAAACAAATAACTTGTTACAAGTGTGGCCAAACATGACACATTTCTAGATATTGCAAGAGAAATAAAAAGCTCCATGAATTAAAAATCGATGAAGAAATAATCCAAAAAATAGAGGCAATACTTTTAGAAACCTCTAAAGAAGAAACTGCCACGTACTCTGAAATAGGTTCTTCAGAGAATAATAAACCTTTACAATTTGACGAACTAGGGGCCTCCGGCTCTCTTAGCGATTCTGAAGCAAGTACAAAATCCATTAATGTTTTAACGAAGGATCAAGAACTAATTCTTGATATTGTTAAACAAGTAGAAGATACTAAACTTCAAAAAGAAATAATAGGAAAACTCTTAAATACTTTTGATTCAAAACAAGGCCAAACTCCTACATCCTCATCAAAATTACTTCCTAAGACCACTTATGACCTAACAAATATCTTAGGAAAAAGAGCTAAGCCACATGCCCATGTCACAATTCTATCTCTTCAAGAAGAGATTAAAAGCGTAAAACAAGAGTTAAAAACTCTTAAACAAAAACAAGAAATTGATTCAAACATTCTTCAAAATCTTCTTTCTCAGGTACAAAATCAAACCTCTGACCATGAACTAGATGAAGAAGAAAGAGAAAATGAAGAATATTCTAACAAAATTGAAAACTTAGAAGAAATCCCAGAGGATTTCTTATTCATTTTAAGAACTATAACAACAAGAAAATATTTGATAAAAATTAATTTGGTTTTTTCCGAAGATTTCAAATTTGAAACAATTGCCCTTTTTGATACTGGAGTAGATTTAAATTGTTTAAAAAGTAGCATTGTACCAAATAGATTTCTTCAAAAATCTAATGAAAAACTTGTTGCTGCTAATAACTCCAACATGATTATAAAAAGTAAAACTGAAGCTTCCATTAAAAATGGTAATGTTTCAATCAAAACTCCTTTTGTTTTATTGGAAAATATTAGTCATACTGTTATTTTAGAGACCCCTTTCATTAACATGATAACTCCCTACTAAGTCAACTATGACATCATCTCTTGCAAAACAAAAGAAGCCAAAATCATTTTCCCTTTTATTGAAAAACCCAGAACAAAGAATTTAAATCTTTTAAAAGCTTGTTCTGTTTACAAATCTGAATTAAATTGTCTAATTCAGGAAAAATAAAAACATTTATATTTCTTAAAACAAGATGTTTCTTTTCTCAAAACCGAACAGCAAATACAAAATTGTCTTGTAAAAAAAAAAATTTCAGATTTTCAAAAGAGAATTGAAAACGAAACTGTTCAAATTTACCAAATGCTTTTTGGAATAGAAAACAACATATGGTAGACCTACCATATGAGAAGGGCTTTTCCGATAAACAAATCCCAACCAAAGCTAGACCTATTCAAATGAAGTTCGAACTTGAAACACATTGCAAAGTAGAAATCCATGACTTAGAACAAAAGGGTCTAATTACAAAATCTAGGTCACCTTGGAGTTGTGTAGCCTTCTATATGAATAAAAATTCTGAAATAGAAAGAGGTACACCGAGGTTAGTCATAAACTACAAACCATTAAACAAAGCTTTAAAATGGATTCGTTACCCGATCCCAAACAAAAAAGATCTTTTTACAAAAATTACACTCTTCATCTATATTTTCAAAATTTGACATGAAATCAGGATTTTGGCAATTACAAATTGATCCAAAAGATCGTTATAAAAAAGCTTTTACGGTCCCTTTTGGTCAATATGAGTGGACAGTATTGCCTTTCGGACTAAAGAATGCTCCTTCAGAATTCCAAAGAATTATGAATGAAATCTTTAATCCATTTTCAAAATTCTGCATTGTCTATATCGATGATGTCTTAATATTCTCAGAAACTATTGAACAACATTTCAAACATCTTAGAACATTTTTAATGATCACTAAGAAAAATGGAATGGTTGTTTCAAAATCCAAAGTCTCACTTTTCAAAATAAAAATCCGTTTCCTAGGACATTACATCTCTCGGGGCACTATTACACCTATTGAGAGATCTTTATCCTTGGCAAACAAATTTCCCGACAAAATCCTTGACAAAACACAATTACAAAGATTTTTAGGATCTTTGAACTATGTTTAAGATTTCTGACCTAACATCAATAGGATAGCAAAAACTCTTCACGATAGATTAAAGAAAAATCCTATTGCTTGGACTGAAGAACACACAAAAACAGTACAAATAATCGAAAAAACAAGTCAAAGAAATACCTTGTATACATTTAGCTGACCCATCAGCCCAAAAAATTGTTGAAACAGATGCTTCGGACATAGGATATGGGGGTATCCTTAAACAAATAACAAATAACAAAGAATGCATTGTTCAGTTTACATCTGCACGTTGGAATGATTGCCAAAAGAATTACTCTACTATTAAAAAAAGAAATTCTTTCAATTGTTATGTGCATTACAAAATTTCAAAGTGATTTACTCAACCAAAAATTTTTACTTCGAATTGATTGCAAATCTGCAAAAGAAGTTTTACTAAAAGATGTTCAAAAATTGCATCAAAACAAATTTTTGGTAGATGGCAAGCAATTCTTAGTATTTTTGATTTTGAAATTGAATTTATAAAAGGAGATCAAATCACAATTCCAGATTTTCTAACTAGAGAATTTCTCCAAAACAGGACTTGAGAGATGCCCAGAAAATCTAAAAGAACCGAGGTCCAAAAGGACAAACCACAAGAAACCCCAAAACCTATCTCTTCTGCAAAACAATTCGGTCTTGGAAAGAAGCTGTCGAAGAAAATGAAAAACAAAACCAAATCCAAAAGTGGCTTGCCAACCAAGCAATAGTTGGTCCTGACAACTTCTAGGAAATAAGGGACTCAATTGAAGAAGACCTTCAACTACAAAAAATTGCAAAACTCCACAAACTCCAACAGGAGATTGAATCTCTCCAAATTCAATTGCCTATGTTGACTGGGCAGGAAAAAGGAGAATCTTCAAAAACCCCTTCTCAGAAAATTATTTCAAAACCTTTACAGGAGGAACCATCCTGTAAAATAATTTCAAAACTTTCCCAAGGAGAAAACCAAAAAGTTATTGTAAATGATTCTGAAGATATTTTGTTCAGACAAAAATCAGAATATTTTATCAAAACAGATTACCAAAACATTTGGACAATTAAGGATCATTTCTATAATAGAAATCCTCAATCCATTATCTCAAAAATTTTCCCAGAAGGCTGGTTTTTCAAACCATATGATTGATCAAAATCCCAGCCTTACTACAAATCTATTCTTGAATGTACAAGATCTGTAACAATTCAAGACAACCCAAAAGAAAGACCTATAGCCTACTCAACTGCAAAAATCCACAAAATCATCCCACCATTAGGATGGGGATCAAGTCTACACACACCTAAACAGTTCCCACTCGACTTCAAAAATACAATAAACCACTGTAGGACTTTTAATTACTGGGATTATCAGCAAGCCTGGTACAACATTTTTCTCATTCAAAACAAAAAATTTAGCCATACTTGGCTATTTTTCTTTAACCTTACTATGGAACCTTCAAAAATTCCTCAATGGTTTGCTCATTGGTGGAAATTCTTTGGTTCAATTCCAAAAATCTTAAAACCAGAAGTCCAAGAAAGCATCCAATTATACAAAACCAATTACAAACTGACAGATAGAGAATACATTTTTCACCCTCTAATGCTAGTCTCTACAAAATTCTTTCTACCATGGGTATTAGCCTGGTATTTTGACATTAACCTAAAAGAGACCCAAACAATCATCGTCAGAAGATTCAAAGTCAGATGGTGGACAAAATTTTCTATCCCACAAAGTCTCAAAAAACAAGCATTATCAACGTGGCTCCAAAAGCAAGGAATGAAGAAACCAGATCAAATGGTAACCAAACTCCTGGCCCAAAAGTCATAAGGCCCAATCATCAAAACGTTCTTCATATAGTACTCTAGAAGACACTGTTGATAGGGAATATGAAAATGAAGACGATTGTATATATATATATATATTTAGAAACCAATTTAAAATTATTTATAGGAGAATTTCTTTTCATTGATAAATTCATCTGTCAATTGAGTTGTGATGGGAGTATAAAGTTTTATTAATTAGATTGAGAAGTGAGTGATGTCATGTGTGTAAGAGTGATTAAATGATATAATGATAATTTTAATGATATACATAAAAATTTAATTATAATATATATTTTTTGTTTGTAAGTTAAAAGAAAAAGAATGAATCCAACCCTTTTAAAAGCTAGCGAGCCCCCCTTTTACCTTTCCTCATTCTGCTTCATGCCATTCTTCTTTCTCTTCTTAGCAAAAAAAAAAAAAAATAATATAATGTTGGTGGTTTGTAAAAAAATAAATAAACAAACCTCCATTTTTAGTCAACATCAAAACCTTTTTTGAAGACAAACCCTTATTTAGAATATTTTTTATTTTTATGATATGATATATGTATATACAAACTTTGTTATTGTTTGTTATCATCTTATAAATGCTAAGTGTTTATTGCTTATCTTCATGACATAATTGTTAATGTTAATTGTTAATTTCAGTTGGCACTCTCGCCGACTACTTAGGCATATGACATCATCTCAAGCACGGCTACATATATGGGTGGAGTCATAGATCCTACGTTCGGTGAATTATCCTCTACCGAATGTCTTTGAGGTAGTGAGTTGTTTTGAGATCCCTACGCTGTCGAGGCTAAATATCTCGTGGGTGGACCTAACCTTTGAGGAGACTGATCCTTCTATGGATGATGAGGAAGATGAAGTTACTTCAAAGAAATATATTGCATTTGAAGGAACTTGTGTAGTGTGTGGTGGTCACCCTTATTACTGTAGTTGTTAGTGAATGATCAAATTAATTTTTTGTTGTATAGGGCCTTATTGTTTTTCTTTTGGTGGTTGTACTTATTATTATTATTATTATTATTATTATTATTATTATTATTATTATTTTTGGATGATTATATCTATGACATACCTTAATAGTTAAATTTTTGGTGGATCCATGTTCCATTTTTTTGACGCGACCATGGGGGGATAACATTCTTGGAGTAGTACTTTTAGGCACATGTCTGCCGAGAATACTCCAAGGGTATGACCGATGTCTGATAGATCTCATAGACCGATGAATTTTCTATTTGTATACTTTGGATTATTGTCCCAAAAACTATTTTAACTTGTTTGTATATATGATGTAATTATTTATACTCTTGTGATTTTGTGTTACAACGTATTAGTTTATTAAGTTGTTTAAAAACAATGCATTTGAGCTGTTAAAAATCGAGGTGTTACATTCTTCAAGAGATTTACTAAGTAAATAATACTTGTATGTTATTATTAAAATAATGGATTAAGTACTCGACAATACTGAGGAAAAACCTCTCTATAAGAGGAGAACTAGATGTAACAGCTTTTGTATTGTGAACTAGTATAAAAAAATATATGTGTCTTCTTCTTTCTCTATTTCCTTCAACTGGGGTGTACAAAACATACGGTTAATTGAATCATATTGATAAAATAGATTGCATTGCATCAAAAAAATCAAATCAATTAAATAGGTTATGAATTGAACCATAAATTTGAAATACATCAGTTAACCAAATTTAATTAAAAAATCAATTTGAACAACTTTTAAACTCTTTTTAACCTAAATCATAGAATACGTTTTTTTTTTCCTGGATACAAAAAAAAAAAAAAAAAACTATAACTCCCAAATGACTAAACTCTTGCCCCAAATCCAATTCGCCTCCGCTCTCCTCTCTAAGAGCAGTGCAACATCTCCAGCGTCATTGCATCTGATTTCAATTCCCAAAGCATATACGTATTGGATTATTATATAAAGTTTAATTAGCACCTATTTTACACGGACAAGAAATCTTCCATCCTCTAGTAGTTGTTGTCATTGGTATCTACTGTAGATTCTTACTCTGAATTTATTTTCTTGTACAGTTTAAGAATCCTTTGGAGTTTGCTTATTTCCTTAAGTTGAGATTATATCTAATGTGCCATAATCATCAGTTCAAAAGCTTAAAAGGATTTACAGTTATGCTCTTGCTTTTTGTTTAATTTTGTGTTCTTCCAATAAAAAAGAATGTTGCATATGCATCCTAGTTAGTTACTTAATAGGAACTCCTGGTTTCAATTTTAATTCATGAATTTGACTTTTAATATTTAATGACTGTTGGTGTTATGATGCTAAAGCCTAAAGGTATGTTTCCATGCATATGACATACATTAATTCTAATGTTATTTAATTGAGAAAATAAATAAATAAATTTGTGTTTCGATCTACCATGTTTTAATTTTTTTTACTCATGTGAAATGAATAAATGATTTATGCTGTTTTTTTGTTTTGTTTGATTTGAAGCATTAGAAGAACTATACACAATTGAAGTATGGAGGATTAAAAACATTGAAGTGATTTTTTCAACTAATGTTGAGGATAATTGCATACACACAAGCAAGTTATGGAGAGAGCCTTGGCCAAAATTAAGATTTATAATTGGTCATGTGATTATTTGATCATAATATTGGAGAATGTAATTGACAACGTACGTCCATGTCTTGATGGTCATGTTGGGTTTTGGGCACCCTTCCTACGTGGAGAAAGGTCCAATATGTGCAAGCCCATGTGTCTTACTTAACCAAGTGGAGAGAGGTCAGATTAGTGGGTGTGAGAGAGCTGAATTAAGAGAGTGAGGAAAAGAAAAAAGTGAGAGAGGAAGAGCAAAACCTATTTTCGCCTAAAATAGAGCAGCTACACTAGATTCGCGATTTCTCCTTTGTTCACCGTCGGATCGGGTTGAAATTTGGACAGCAGGTTCGTGACTCAGGGTACTTCAATCTGACCGGTTGGATCGTCGATCAGAGATTGAGGTGGGAGAAATTAAACTCGAACAGTAGCAGTTTTTCCTGGTTTTTTTGCTGAACTTTGTTCTCAATTTCATGCTTGTTTTCTCATTGTTTTGGCTGATTGTTGTGCTGGTTATCTTGCTGTTTTTGGCTGGTTACTAAACACGAATTTATGCCATATTTGAAACTCTTTTGTACCCATATTTTGATCATAGTGGAGCTCTATTACTGGCTTGGTCCCGTGGTTGTTTACTTCTGACATTGATAAGGGTTTTCCACGTTAAAAAATTATTGTGTCCTTTGTGATGGGGATTTTAGTTGCTGTAATTATTTGTTGATTGCTCCTCACAGATTCTTGCAAGTTTGGGAAATTGATTATCCGCTGCATATTGCTCTGTTAGAGTTGTTATTGTTATTTGTTGTTGAATTTCCCATTAGAGTGGTACCAAAGCTCTTTGGTTAAGGGGCTGTTTGACTTGTTTGAATGATGAAGGCAAATACAAATAGAATGATTTGTTTGAATGATACTAATTATCACTTATGGAAGGGAAAAATGAATGATCTATTATTTGTGAAGAATTGGCATCTTCCTGTGTTTGCTAGTGAGAAGCCAGAATCCAATACTGATGAGGATTGGAGTTTTGAAAATCAGCAGGTCTGTGGTTTTATTCGGCAATATGTAGAAGACAATGTTTATAATGACATTGCTAATGAGGAACATGCAAGATCCTTGTGGAAGAAGATTGAATCTTTGTATGCTTCTAAATCAAGGAATAATAAGTTGTATTTGTTGAACTCCTTGATGAATTTGAGGTACAAGGAAGGGACTTCTATTTCAGATCACTTAAATGATTTTCGAGGGCTCCTTGATCAATTGTCAGGTATGGGTATCAAATTTGATGATGAAGTGTTGGGACTATGGCTACTGAATACTCTACCAGATTCTTGGGAAACTTTTCGGGTTTCAATTACAAACTCAGCTTCTGATGGTGTTGTCTCTTTGCAAAGTGTAAAGGGAAGTGTTGTTAATGAGGAGATGAGAAGGAAGGCACAAGGCACTAAGAACAGGGGCCGAAGTCAAAGAAAGGAACCAAAAGGGAACAGACAAAATAGCAGAAGTGCGAGTAGAGAGAACAACAGAAGTAAGTCCAAGTCCAGATACAAGAAATGGAGTGCAATTATTGTCACAAAATGGGGCACATACAGAGGAACTGTTTCATATGGAAAAGGGAGAGCAAAAACAATAACAGTAAGCAGAGAGATAAGAATCATGATGATGATGACCGTGTTACTACTGCTACTTGTGATGATCTGATTATTCTCCGTGACTATGACTCAGTGAATCTTGTATCAGATGAGAGCATGTGGATTATTGATAGTGGTGCTACACTGCATGTTACACCAAGGAAGGAGTTCTTCACATCTTATACTTCTGGTGACTTTGGAGTGTTGAAGATGGATAATGATGGTGTGTCCAAGGTAGTTGGTATTGGTGATGTTTGTTTGCAGACCAACATGGGAGTGCAGTTGTTGCTTAGCGGAGTCAAACATGCTCAAGATGTTCGCTTTAATTTGATCTCTGTGCAGATGCTTGATGATGGTGGTTATGATAATCACTTTGGTTCAGGAAAATGGAAACTCACCAGAGGTAACTTAGTTGTGGCCAGAGGGGAGAAAATTAATAAACTGTATTGGACTAAAGCATTGGTTGCTAAAGACAATGTGAATGCCATGGATATGGATGCTTCTTTGTGGCACCGCAGGCTTAGTCATATCAGTGAAAAGGGGCTGGATTGTTTAGCTAAAAAGGATGTACTTCTGGGATTAAAGAGTGCAGAATTGGAGAAATGTTCTCATTGCATGGCTGGTAAGCAGACTAGAGTATCCTTCAAGAAACATCCTCCCTCAAGGAAGTCAGAGTTGCTTGAATTGGTGCATTCTGTTGTTTGTGGCCCGTTGAAGGTAAAGTCATTTAGTGGTGGTCTTTACTTTATTACTTTTACTGATGATTGTTTTAGGAAGCTTTGGGTCTATGCTATGAAGACAAAAGACCAAGTTCTGGAGAAATTCAAAGAGTTCCATGTTATGGTGGAGAGACAGTCAGGCAAGAAGTTGAAATGCATTTGCACTGACAATGGTGGTGAGTATTGTGGACCATTTGATGTTTATTGCAAGCAGCATGGTATCAGACATGAAAAGACTCCTCCTAAAACTCCTCAGTTGAATGGTTTAGTAGAGAGAATGAATAGGACATTGATTGAAAGAGTTAGGTGTATGCTTTCTGAAGCAAAGTTGCCTAAGCATTTATGGGGTGAAGCATTGTACACGACAGTGCATGTTATTAATCTAAGTCCTGCAGTTGCTTTGAATGTTGAGGTGCCAGACAAGATTTGATTTGGCAAGAATGTCAGGTATGATCATTTGCGTGTCTTTGGTTGCAAAGCATATGTGCATGTTCCAAAGCATGAGAGATCCAAGTTGGATGTGAAGACAAGACAGTGCATCTTTATCGGTTATGGTCAGGATGAATTTGGCTACAAGCTATTTGATCCAGTTGAGAAGAAAGCTGTTAGAAGCCGTGATGTGAAGTTCATGGAAGACCAAACCATTGAAGACATTGATAAGATGGAGAAGACTACACCTGAGATTGATAATGGTTTGTCTGATGTTGATCCAGTTCGGATGCCTATACATGATCTGGATACTGCTGAAAATAATTTTTAGAATGATGGGCAACATGGTGATGTTGGTGATCAGCAGCTTGGAGATGATTTTGATGTCCCTATTGATGATGCTGAAGAAGAACATGAGATGTCACAAGATGAGAATCTTGGTGATGCTCCTGAACCAGCTCAAGCTCAAGTTTGGAGATCTACTAGGCAGAGGAAACCATCCACCAGGTATCCTTCTAATGACAATGTTACCTTGACTAATGGAGCCGAACTTGAATGAGTATGAAGCCATGGAGAATGATGAAAAGAAGAAGTGGTTGGATGCTATGCAAGATGAAATGAAGTCTTTGCATGATAATCACACTTTTGATTTGGTGAAACTTCCTAAGGGAAAGAAGGCTTTGGAAAACAGGTGGATCTTCAGAGTGAAGCAAGAAAGCAATTCTACATCTCCAAGATATAAAGCCAGATTGGTTGTGAAAGGTTTCAGATAGAGAAAGGGAGTTGATTTCAATGAGATTTTTTCTCCTGTGGTGAAGATGTCATCCATTAGAACTGTGTTGAGTTTGGTTGCTACTCTTGATTTGGAGGTAGAGCAAATGGATGTAAAAACTGCTTTCCTTCATGGTGATTTGGAGGAAGAGATTTACATGAAGCAACCTGATGGTTTTCTTGTCAAAGGAAAGGAAGACTATGTGTGTAGGCTCAGAAAGAGTCTATATGGTTTGAAGCAGGCCCCACGTCAGTGGTAGAAGACGTTTGAGTCAGTTATGTGTGAGCAAGGCTACAAGAAGACTACTTCTGATCACTGTGTCTTTGTTAAAAAGTTTGCTGATGATGATTTCATTATCCTGTTATTGTATGTAGATGACATGCTTATTGTTGGAAAAAATATTTCCATGATTGACAGGTTGAAGAAGCAATTGGGCGAGTCATTTGCCATGAAAGAAATGGGAGCTGCTAAGCAGATTCTTGGTATAAGAATCAAGCGTGATAGGAACAAGAAGAAACTTTGGGTGTCACAAGAACACTATGTTGAAAGAGTGTTACAAAGGTTCCAGATGAAAAATGCTAAGGCTGTAAGTACTCCTCTTGCTACTCATTTTAAATTGAGTACTAGTCAAAGTCCTCCTAATGAAGCTGAAAAATCAGATATGCAACGAGTTCCTTATGCATCTGCTGTGGGTAGTTTAATGTATGCAAGGCCTGATATTGCACATGCTGTTGGTACAATTAGTAGATTTATGTCTAATCCAGGTAGAGAGCATTGGAATGTTGTTAAATGGATTTTGAGGTATCTTTGTGGTACTACCAGTTTGAGGCTTTGTTTTGGAGGTGATAAGCCTACTCTTGTGGGATATACTGATTCTGATATGGCTGGAGACATTGATTCCAGAAAGTCTACTTCAGGCTACATGATTAAGTTTGCTGGAGGAGCTGTGGCATGGCAATCCAGATTGCAGAGGTGTGTTGCATTGTCCATTACTGAGGCAGAGTTCATTGCCATTACAGAAGCATGCAAGGAATTGTTATGGTTGAAGAAATTCTTGCAGGAGCTTGGTTTTGTTCAAGATAAGTACTTGCTATTTTGTGATAGTCAAAGTGCAATTCATCTTGGTAAGAATTCAACATTTCATTCTAGATCCAAGCACATTGATGTTAGGTATCATTGGATACGTGATGCTTTGGATGCTGGGTTGTTGGAATTGGCCAAGGTTCATACAGATGATAATGGTGCTGATATGATGACTAAGGCATTACCGAGAAGCAAGTTTGAAACTTGCTGTGAGATCGCCGGTTTGGCGGTCACCTCCACATAGTTGTGAGGGGGAGATATGTTGGGTTTTGGGCTCCCTTCCTATCTGGAGAAAGGCCCAATATGTGCAAGCCCATGTGTCTAACTTAACCAAGTTGGGAGAGGTCAGATTAGTGGGCGTGAGAGAGCTGAATTCAGAGAGTGAGGAAAAGAGAAAAGTGAGAGAGGAAGAGCAAAACCTATTTTCGCATAAAACAGAGCAGCTGCACTAGATTCGCGATTTCGCCTTCGTTCACCGTCGGATCAGGCTGAAAATTGGACACCAGGTTCATGACTCGTGATACTTCAATCTGTCTGGTTGGATCGTCGATCAGAGGTCTGAGGTGGGAGAAATTAAACTCGGACAGCAGCAGTTTTTCTTGGTTTTTTTTGCTGAACTTTGTTCTCAATTTCATGCTTGTTTTCTCATTGTTTTGACTGATTGTTGTGCTGGTTACCTTACTGTTTTTGGCTGGTTACTGGGCATGAATTTGTGTCATATTTGAAACTCTCTTGTACTCATATTTTGATCATAGTGAAGCTCTATTACTGGCTTGGTCCCGTGGTTGTTTACTTCTCACATTGAGAAGGTTTTTCCACGTTAAAAAATTATTGTGTCCTTTGTGAGGATGATTATAGTTGTTGTGATTATTTGTTGATTGCTCCTCACAGATTCTTGCATGTTTGGGAAATTGATTATCCGCTGCATATTGCTCTGTTAGAGTTGTTATTGTTATTTGTTGTTGAATTTCCCATTAAACCCACTTATGAAGAAGCAAACTAAACTCAATAGTGAGATATTAAAACGGTGTAACATGTTGGTATAATTCAGTTTTTGGGAGAGAAAAATTTGATCCAACAAGAAATGGTTAATCTAGTGTAGTTAGATTTTTGCAATATTTTTTCACAAAATTCAAACTAAACTAACGAACAAATAATTGGTTTTGTTTTGTTTCATGAGATAGACATTTATAAATACTTATTAAACTTAATTTAAGAAACTAAAAAAAATAAATACAAAAGCTAGCTTATAATATAGACTAAATAACATTCGCATTCCCTTTAACTTATTTCCACTTAACATTTCAGTTTCTTATTTATTTATTTATTTTTATGATTTGATCTTTTATTTTAATTTTAAGTGATAATTTAATCTTTTATGTTTTAAAATGTCAACAATGTTATCCTTTTTTTTTTTACAAAAATTCATCAAAAATTTCAAACGAAATCCATCAAAAATGTAATTTCATCACATTCATAACTTAAATATTTAAATAAACTCGTATTTTCATCTCTAACAACATTCAATAAAGAATAAAAATATGAGTTTATTTGAATAATTGAGTTACGGAGTTGATGAAATTGGTATTATATTGAAGAGTATAATTAATCTTATAGGTTTCGTTTGAAAATTTTGATGAATTTTTTAAATTTTTGTAAAAAAAATGAATAACATTGTTGATATTTTAAAACATAAAAGATCAA
>JBBPBT010001455.1:922500-936946 GCA_037974875.1 Cicer bijugum
GTCACTTAAAATTAAAATAAAAGATTAAATTGAGAAAAAAAAATATAAATAAAACTGAAATTAAGTTAAAGAACCAAAAAATATTACGTAGCATATACTATGAATTGTTGTAATTGTAGTCAGTATTAGTAATACATTTAGTGTGTGACTTATGAATTTGTGCATAAGAGGTGTTTGTTGTTAGTTATATTTTTTTGTTATAACTTATAACTTAATAAATAAATAAATAAAAAAGAACTTAGAGAGAGAATATAAAATGGTATATAATTTTTTTAGTGATTAAATAAAATAAGACTAGCATTTTACCTAAAACACTCTTATTCTTCTTTTCTCAACATTTGGTATCACTAGTAAAGGTTGGTTCCGATTAATAGAAAATCCTTAGAAAATAAAAAATGGCCTCTCTGACCACAATTGTAACAACTTTTGTATTCCTTCCTTGGACAATCCTTGTACAAAGATTGACCACCACGCAAGAAACACTTCAAAGGAAGCATTTTTGGTCCTTCTTTAGTTTTTAGTCTTATTGCTTGATCATAGGGTCCTGATCTCTGACCTGTTGGGGAGTTCGGAGGAGCACAACATTCATAATGGGCTTAACAAGGATTAATAAGAGACTTAGACACCACATATCAACCCAAAACCTTAAGGCATTAGGTGTATGGATCATTCTCCTTATATATCCAATACAGCCTCTATTCCTAGTCAATGTGGGACTAAAGACTCATAATTGAATACCCAAAAATCTCCCCCAATCTCCCCCTCAATTATGAGTTCCCACCACTAGACTTGATCCGAGTCCAGTCCTTTATTGACCACTTGACCACTAGACTTGATCCACTAGATCCAAGTCCTTTTTGGTCCACCATAAGACATGATCCATTAGATCCGAGTCCTTTATTTTTGGTCCACCACTAGACTTGATCCACTTGATCCGAGTCCTTTTTCTTGCTCCCCCATCAAGCCAAACTGGGCTCTGATATCACTTGTTGGGGAGTCCGGAGGAGCACAACATTCGGAATGGGCTAAACAAGGATTAATAAGAGACTTAGACACCACATATCAACCCAAAACCTTAAGGCATTAGGTGTATGGATCATTCTCCTTATATATTCGATACAGCCTCCATTCCTGGTCAATGTGGGACTAAAGACTCATAATTGAATACCCAACAATCTCCCCCAATAGGGTTGAGATCACCAACAATTAGTATTGATCACACATTTAAAAACAATAGATTTTTCTATCAGAATCGGATTGTTCACATTTAAAAATGTATATTTGTCTCTAATCTTGTGGTTAAAATATAAGCTATTCGATTTTGAGTAAACAACTGATGATGGACACTTGTCTTGTCATAAATCCAAATTACACTTGGTTATTTGAATCATGACTCAAGACTAGTTCAGTGATTATTCAAATAATATTAGCGATAATTATTAATATTTTTTTTGTTTGAAACAAAATACCTTAGAAATTTACTACTATATTCTAAAAGATTATCAAAGTGGTCTCCTCTTTCCACAACTAATTTGGGTTAAATGGGCTAAGATATAGGTTTTGTACCGTGTACCCCAAATTTAAAAAAAATGAAAAAAACAACACTTAAAAAAAAATCATTTCAGAACATTCAAATGGCCAATTACGAAACATGTTTTGGAAGTTTCGTTGAATGCCAAAGTTCCGAATAAGCTTCGAAACTTTCCATACATTCGAAACTTTTGAAATTTTCCTTGTATTTTTGGATTTTTCTCATTTCGAAAGTTTCAAATTGTTGGAAAGGTTTGAAATTTCTTCATTTCCAAACTTTCATCTTCAATGAAACTTTCGAAAGTTTCAGAATTTCTAGTGATAAACGTACTTTGAAAGTTTCAGCATCATAGAAACTTTAAAAAATATGAAAAAATATTGTTTCGAAAGTTTAAAAAGTTCAAAGGTTAGTCTTACTTTTCATGTTCGAAGGGTTTCAAACTTTCAAATCTTTGGTAATTTTGGATTTGAATATTTTAAAGTTTCGAAGGAAATGGGTAAAAAAAGGAAAGTGAATTTTTTCTCGGGGATTTTATAGATAACACTAGAGACAATATAGTCTTTTTCATATGACTGGGGGGTGAAAGGTAAAATTGGGGGATGCACGGTACAAAACCCAGAAGATATATATCCAAATGAGTTGTGAATTGTTTTACATTGAGAATGAAGTTGAGAATGAAGTATGGCCCATGATATTACAAGTTAAAAGCCCCTCCCACCTGCCTTGAAGCATGAACTCCATCTGAGAGTCTTCCATACACATATGACTCCATGATTGAATTCAACTTTTCACTATAAACCACGTATTAATTATATTTAATTAGATTAGTTTGCTTAGGTTCTTTCCATTTTGTTCAATACCTGACAATTCAAATAAATAAAAACCTAACTATACAAAAAAGTTTCTTTACATTGAAATAAATTAAAAAATATGTTTCTATTTTTTTTTAGCAACGATGTGTTCAGTGCATCCATAAATTCTTTTTAAAAAATTTACACTCATAAGTTGTTAATTTTTTTATAAATCAGAGTATCATATACTACGTTCAACTACAAAAACTAATTTATCTAAATAATTGACATCCATTATTTACAGCACATATTTCATCAATATAACAAAGGTATCAAATATCTATGATAATGCAATGAAAATGTAGCTACAGTTAAAGATATACATTTCTACACTTATTTATATACAAGTGCTCCATAATTATAATGAAAAGTATTAAATAGTGCTTATAATAACAAGTTTAAATACTCAATTTTGATATCTAAAATTGTAGTACCATATCAATCTATTCATGTGAGTGTAGTATTTTTATTTGGGGATACTACTAATGAGAGTGACTCATGAACTGTATGTCACTTATAAATTGGAATCCAAAAATTTTAAAATGAAAAGGAATATGGCTATAGAAGTATAACTAAATAGCATATCAAAATTAAATATCTAGGCCTCATTTAATGCCCTGTTATTTGGTAATTGAACTATTCAATTATGTTGATTTAAGAGAACGACACTTGTGAGAATATCTACATAATATCTTACAATATCATTTATTCTATAATATCTTAAATGTCTTTAAGAGTTGTTTGCATCTTTCAAAGACATGTTTCCTAAAACAGATTATGTATAGCACTATTATGGATTATAATTTAATTATTGAGTTATTTTTACTCTCTTTTCCTCCTTCTCTACGTATTACTCTATGATTTCAACGGCATATAGAAGTATAATTGCATTACCACAACAAGAAAACATAGATTTTGTGAGGGTCAAAAGTCCTCACAAAGGGAAAAAACAGCCACAAAGTAAGCATTTGTGGCGGCCTTAGGCAGCCACAAATAAGGTGGTCACAGATTTTTGTGGCGGCCAAAACGGTCACAAAGTATGAAAATTTCGTTGTCTTTTGTGAGTGCAAAGGCTGTCACAAACACCTGATTTTGTGAGGGCATAGGCCGTCACAAATGCCTCACTTTTTGAGGGCTTAGGCCGCCACAAATGATAGGCCGATTTTAAAAAGTTAAGCTTTTGTGGGGGCCCAGGCTGCCACAAATACTTTCCTTTGTCAGGGTTTAGACCGCCACAAAATATTAACTTTATTAAAAAAATTATTTTATTAAATTCGAATTAATAATAAAAAATAATATTATATATAATAAATTAATATGAATATAAATTTAAAATTTAAATTTAAATTACAATATTATAATTTAATTAAAATTTAAATTAAATTAAAAATATAATATTTAAATTTAAATTTAATATATTATATATAAACAACTAATATCAATATAAATTAAAATTTTAAATTAAAAATATAATATTACAATTTAATTATCATTTAAATTAAATTTAAAATTGAATATTTAAGTTATAATTATAATTAAAGATTAATTTAAATAAAAATTAATTTTAAAAATTAAAATAACCATTATATATAAAATTTTTATATATAATATTTATAATAATTAAAGTAATTACTACCAAACCAAATAAAACATTCAAATTTAATAAATAATGTCTTAAATAACACAATATCACCACTGTCAAAATAAAAATTCAATAATATTAATTACATAAATATTTTGAAATCAAAAATAAAAATAAAAAACTAAATATATGATATAATATAAACTTACCAAAATTCAAGCAAGGTTGGAGGAATAATTTTTGTAGAGAGAAGGTGGAGAGAAAATTTAGAAAGAAGGTTTAGAGAGAAGGTTGAAGTGAAAAATAATAAGAGGAGTGAAGTGATATTTATAGAATATGGTTGATACTTTGTGGTGGTCAGGGTGGCCAAAAATGGCAATGTCTCTTTGGAATTTTGTGGCGGCCTTTGCAGCCACAAAAGATAACGGATCAGACGTTTGTGGCGGCCTGGGCGGCCACAAAAGGCTTTTCTTTGTGGTGGTCTTTACCCTCACAAATGGTTGATTCTGTGGCTGCAAAAGCCCTCACAAAAATCTTAAAAATGTAAGTGGATTTTGTGGCTGCCTAAGCCCTCACAAAATCACAACTTTGTAATTTTGTGAGGGCTTAGGCAGCCACAAAATCCACTTAAATTTTTAAGCTTTTGTGAGGGCTTTTTCATAGATTTATCTTGGTTCACCACTAACATGACTATACCAGTCCCCTCATTCAGAAGAGTTTAATCCACTAATTCAAATATCTTGAATTAGAAAACACCTAACCCTCCAAGCGAGTCTTCCCAAACAGCTTCATAATCCCCAACTTTTGAGGAACACAAACTCCTCGACTCTATCAGCCAAGTCCTCTCCACACAACCTGACAATCCTAGATTGTTGAATGGGCACACTAACACTATCGAGTTGGATATAAATGATTGAAACTTTAAATGTTGCTAATAACGAAGCAGATAATAATGATAACTATCACACTCTAAGAAAAAAACACTTAAAAAATATTTCTAACTTGAACAAGTGTTTCTCTCTTTGAACTCTAAGATTAATTTAAAATTTTGAGCTTATGAGTTCTTCTACTCTTTTCTGATTTTCGATGATCTTTTTCTTCAGTCTTGAGTGTCTATTTAAAGATAAAACTCAGACTTCAATTTAGTCTTTGTTTAGTTCTAAATTGTATCTTCATTCCTAGCTTAGTCAACAATGATCTTACTCAAAAATAATTATGACAATATGTTTTTTGATAATATGTTCTTTAGCCAATTCTTTATTCTAAATCCAATATGAGATGTTCTTTTAGATTGATTTTGTTTATATTTTGTTCATATTGAGTTTTTAAATTCTTCAGATTGATTACGTTCGTATTTTGTTCAGATTGAGTTTGTAAATTCTTCAGATTGATTATGTTCGTATTTTATTCAGATTGATTTTATAAATTCTTTAGATCGATTATGTTCGTATATTGTTCAAATGGAGTTTGTAAATTCTTCAGACTGATATTGTTCATATTTTACTGCAGATAAATCTTAATAAAATCTTCTTGTGATAAATCTTGATCCAATCTTCTTGACCATATCTTCTTTTCAAATTGTTCAAAAAATTTCTACAGTCATAAATCAAAATCAAACCTTATTTTAGATTTTCTTCAAAAACATTTGACCATATCTGGTTTTCAACTTGGTCAAAGATTTTCTTCAATCATAAAAATGAATCAAATCTTATTTTAAATTTTCTTCAAAAACATGAATCTTCTTTCATACTTTGTGAAGTCAAATACATTGTACGCATAAAATACTTTTGTTAACATCAAAATCTAAGTTCAAAACCAACTTGGTTCCAACAATCTCCCCATTTATGATGATGATAAAACTTGTATTTTTGGTAACAATTTTTCTTTATATTTCTTTGACTCCCCCTAACATAGGCCTACCCCTAAGTCTATGTTTCCTTTTCTCTTTTCTCCTCACTTTATCAAATATCTTTCTCCCCCTTTTGTCATTAGACAAAAAGACTTGAATGTGAAACTTGCACTATTTTATTAACATAATTACAAAATACTAACAAGAAATATAAAAACTAATAAAAGCCAATGTGAAGCTAGACTACTTTGGAGTTATCACAATATTAGTAAGGTATGACGATAAAGTTTAGGTTTTTTTGATGATGTCAAACCTAGCTTCAGCTTGTGGTTTGGTGAATAAGTCAGCCTATTGGTGTTCAGTGTCTACAAATTGAATGTTTAGTACCGCTTTTTAAACAAAGTCCGTAATGAAGTGGTATTTGATCTTTATGCGTTTAGCTCTAGAATGTAGGATATGGTTTTTGGTTAGAAAAATGGCAGAAGTGTTATTACAATAGATGAGAATGTTGGATGCGAGGATTTTGTAGTCTTCAAGTTGGATTTACTCAGCCTCTATTGTTGACATGACAATGGTGCTTTATCTCTTATTTGACAAAGATATTAAGTTGCCACTAGTGATCTTTTGCTCAATTTTATCTCCAGCATAATCAGAATTACAATATCAACTCAATTTGTACTTAGGAGATTTCTTATAGAACAAGGTAAGGTTGGTAGTGACTTTTGGGTATTTAAGGATTCTATTAACAACAGTTAAATATGATTCCATAGGGTCAACTTGAAATCTTGCACATACAAATACACTAAACCTGATGTCAAGTCTGGAAGCAGTATGGTAAAGTAGTGATTCTATCATTCCCCTGTAGGCTTTCTGGTCAACTTTTTGAACTGAATCATTTTTTTTAAGTGAGTAGGTAGGGTGCATTGGTGTAGCCATATATTTGCAATCACTCATCTTAAACTTCTTGAGAAGCTATTTTGTATATTTAGTTTGATGAATGTATATACCTTTTTGACTTTGTTGAATTTGTATCCTGAAGGAGAGCTTAAGTTCTCCCATCATACTCATTTGAAAATCAAGGAAAAGCTTCTAACCTGGCCATTGGAGCAAATGTCTCAGTGTAATCAATTCTCTATTGCTGATTGTAGCCTTGTGCGACAAGTCTTGTCTTGTTTCTAATCTCTTAAACTTTTTCATTTAGATTGTTTTTGAAAACCTAATTTGTTCCAATAATGTTCTTCATTGATTTGAGGATCATCTATCATCTGGGAATGCTTCATCAACAGAGGTAAACTCAATTGATGAAAGTAAGCCAAACAAAGCGGTACCTTTTAGTGATGATCTGATCTTAATTTGAGGATCACCTGCACTTCCAATGATTAGAGTTTTAGGATGAGATGACTTGTACTTCCATCCAAATCTTCCTTCTAACTTATCTTGATTGTTTTTGAGTTGATCAAATTCATCCTCTGAAGATTTTTCTTCTTCTTGTGATTTGCTTGTATCTTCTAATTTTTCAGATTCTTCTAGTTCGTCTACAACTACTTCCTCTAGTTCCAGTAAACCCACATTATTCTATACTTGCTTTGACTTTTTAAGGTTAATCTGTTTATCATATAACATGATATAAACATATATTTGAAGGGTGGAATCAATACAACCAAAACATCAATTTTGTTTCTTTTGGTTTATGCTTATTTCTAATAAACAAACTTATATTATGCTTTTGTTGAACTGTTCAGATTTTGTGGTTCTCCTTGTTCCTCTATGTTTTGATAACTGGCAAAATATTCACCTTGCTTTAATTTTTATGATCAAGCTGTTGGTCATCATGGTAAGCATAATATCAAACAGATAAATAAAGATTAGAGAAATACAACCTAGAAAATCAAACTTTTTCTACATTACTCTGAAAACCCTTTTAGTTCTTCTTTTGGTTTTCATATTCTAAATTGTATATCCTCTCAGTGATTCGGGATTGGATTTTGATTCCATGGATTTTGTTGAGAAAATGCAATAGGTGGTGGTTGATAAAAAAAAAAGTGGTGTTGAAGGGTGATATTGAGGGTATGAAGCTTGTGCGGTTGAGGCCACATATGGATAAGGAACGTAAGGAGTTTGTGGTATCGGGGGCTTGAAGTTTGGGGCTTGATAAGAATTGATTGGTGGAAAATAGGAGACTCTAGGGTTTACCATTACAACATTGGCATCCCCGTCTTTCTTTTTTGAGATTTTCGTTTGGGGTTATTTCACGCCAGTTGATACACATACGATCTTGCCACTCCTCATCCCACTTCTATCCTTTCTCCTATCATGACCAGGTTAGAAAAGTGTGATGACATACTCCCAATCATTTAATCAGAAAAAAGACGACTAGAGAGTATCCATAAATATACCAACCATTTCTCTTTCAAATAAAGGAGGTTCTACTTGTGACACCATTTCCCTCCACCGTTGTGCGTATTCTTTGAAAGTTTCGTTGTCCTTTTTGAATGAATTTTGCAATTGGATCCTATCAAGGGCCATATCAATGTTGTACCTGTATTGTTTCAAAAAGGCATCAGTCAGGTCTTTCCACGAACGAATTCGATTTCGCTCGAGATGCATATACCAACTTAACGATGCCCCACTCAAACTGTCTTGGAAAAAGAGAATGAGCAGCTTGTCATTATGAGCATGAGAACCCACTTTTCTATATACATAGTCATATTATTTTTAGGACATGTAGCGCCTTTGTAATTTTCAAACTCAGGAACCTTGAATTTTGGAGGGATAGCCACACTGGGAACCAAACACATATAAAAAACTTTGAGACCACATACATTATGCCCCTCAATTGCTTTTATTCGCCCTTCTAAAACATGGAATTTTTCCTTTGATTGTGTATCA
This sequence comes from Cicer bijugum, assembly GCA_037974875.1. Classification (NCBI taxonomy): domain Eukaryota; kingdom Viridiplantae; phylum Streptophyta; class Magnoliopsida; order Fabales; family Fabaceae; genus Cicer; species Cicer bijugum. Next base: position 931,203 of record JBBPBT010001455.1, read on the forward strand.
TCCCCAATGTGAGGTTGATGCCAATTCCCATTAGCATCAAAAATGGGGTACTTGTGGTGCAATATATAAAATATTTTCTGAGGGTTGAGTGTTTTGGGGTGGCACGTAGCCCAGAGGAGATGGGATTTATGATTGGTTTAGGTTTTGGGGGTTGATAGTTGAGGGGTTTGAGTTGTTGTCCATGGGGTTGATGACTAAAGGTGGAGTATAACTAGGTGGGAGACCCTACATAGGAAATTGCATAGTTGTTGTATGAAGTTGTTGGGTAGTCGGGGTAAAGCTTGATGGGTGAGAAGGAGTGGTCTGGTGTTCTTCATTTGCAGTTAGAGGATTCTCATTCGTATTCTCCTTCCTTGACAAAGGTTGTATAGCTTCTAGGATTTGATCAACCTAGTCTTTCAATTGGTTGACATCCACTCTCGTCACTTCTTGATTTTGGTCAAGTTCTTCCATGATCTTGGAGTTTGTACGAGTCCGATAAGGGTGTTGGGGAAACAACTTTATTGATTTTTTTCTATTTTTTTTAAATACATAAAAAAATTATGAGTATGTATTAAACATGAATGAAATGAAAATGCAATTATTATCTCACTTTTTTTTTTTACATTTGGATTTTGGGGAATCATAAGTCTTACGTAAATTTTAACGACAATGGTATTAAAAACTACATCGACAAATCCTTCATTGATGAGAAAAAAGTACATTGCATTTAAATTAAAAAACTACATCGACAATGGTATTTCAATCATCTCTTGCAATAGGACAACCAATCCTCTCTTCCAATTCTTCTACTAAATGTTTGCAATACTCAATGAACTTGAGTGGATGCATTACTGCATCAATCTCTCTTAGATGTTTTGGAATTTTTATGATTCCTTGATTAGCTAGCATTACCAATTTTGAAAACCAATATTTCCAATGCTTGCCTTTATCTTCCAACTCTTTATAAATCTCTTGATTCTTCAATTGTACAAGCAACATCATAAAGCGTTCCTCTCAATATATGGTTTCATCCTTTAAGTCGTTATAGATATTTTCTTGATAATCAATGTAATTCTTCAACTCACTAGAAGTTTCCATTTTTTTAGTGCATCTTGGTGTTTTGAGAGTAATTCTTCAATTTCTTCCTTATGTTGCCTCTCATTCCTTACTTGACTCTCGTATTTAGCTACCATTTCTTTCAGTTGGTCTTTAAATTTTCAAACTCCTTTTTTATGTTCTTCTCAGAGCTCGTGGATTTTGTCCACAACTACTTCCACATATAGGCCTCTTCAATAGCTGCATTCTTTTCTTGCTTTTGGACATCTAACTCTTCATTTGCGCCTCTCAAACAATCTTGTATGTCAAGTTTATTTTCTTTTTCAATTTTCAACATTTGGTTGCTTCTTTCGATAAATTGACTCTTACATGTGTTTTCTGATCGTAAGTTCTCATTCTCTTGGGAGACTTTTTCTAACTTTGCTTGTAGCTCTTTTTTCTCGTCTTCAGATTTTAACAATGATGCTTTGAGCTATTCTATTTCTTCATTTGTAACAAGGGTAGGTTCAAGCATTTCTTGATCATTTGAGGGTGTACTATGAAAAGGCAACTTGATTTCTTGGGCTATTTTCTTTACCCATTGTTGATAAGGTTCTTTTGTGCTGCAACTTCTACATCTGAGTACTTTTCCTTTTCTGATGATCAACTCCCAAGCTCGACTTATCCTTATCAACATTGGTGGGTCTACTATACCTATATTGTGCAAAACAAAAGCTTCCAATGACTTATCATATGGTTTATCCAACATGGGGTAGCCAAGTCGACTTTCATTTCCACATTGATTTGGGCTATAATGAACTCCTTGGTGTGTTTAATGTTTAATATTTAAAGTCAATGAGTTAAAACTCTTTGTAGTGAAAGATTAATGAGGTCTTAATGAAGTTTACATTTTAGTATGTTGTATTGTGATTAGCCTCCTCTCAAACAAGTTGTTTTTAATCTATTAAATTGATCATCTCAAGATTGCTACTCAAAAAGATATTCTTTTTATTTTTATAACAAACAAATTATTCGTCTAGAAATGTATTGAAATAAGAAACATAATCAATCCTTATAATAAAAATACTTTACCTACACTTTTTTACTTGTTTTAGACTCTTTACAATTGCACAACTTATGTCAGTATTGCAATGTCTATACCTTTTAATCTTAAATGGACCAAATATTCCATATGAAGGAGTTTCAATGGTCAATTCTTGAACACAATTTTTTTTATAAAAAAAAAATGTCTTTATTTGCTTCCTTTTTTTAGAAAGTATGCAAGTGAGGACAAAATATATTGAGAAGACTATTGATTTGTGGGGACAATAATGGAGTTACAATGTGGTATAACAGCAATATTTCTCGGAAATTTTTAGATTGGGACGACATGACTTATGTCTTGATTAATGTGTACTACTTTGTTTTTTTTTTTTTTAATATTCGAATTGTTTTAGTAGTTAATGTTAAATTTTTTTATCTTATATATTTAGAAAAAAATAAATACAATGCATTGATTACTTCAGCTTTTGTGACTTTCTAAAAACTTTAATAAAATTAATTGCAATTATGGCATGTCTTAAATTATTAATTTTATGATTTAAATATTATGAACTTATTGTCTTAAATTATTGATTCTATGATTTAAATATTATGAATTTATTGTCTGTGATTTAAAATTATTTTTTAATTTAAAATATGCAATAATTGTTTGTGACGTTATGATTTTATGAAATGATTGTTTAAGCATTTGGACTGATCTCAATTAAAGAATAGAGTGATTACTTGTGATTTTATGATTTGAAATATCTTGAATTTATATTCTAAGGATTGAAAACATACTATTATTAATTAGCCTCCACTTAATGACATTATTAATTAAAACAATTGAATTTTGGTGATTAGTTAAGTATTTGATATGATCTAAACTTTTGTAATTAAGACAATATTTTAAACCTTTATGTATACCATAATTTTAAATTAAGACTTTTGTGAGTGTTTGTGATGAATATGAAATCAAATTTGAATTTTTATGTGTATGTCAGAAAATGATCTTAGTATGCATTTAAAAGTGATTTTTGAATGTCTGTTGTCATCTTATTATGTGTTAAGAATGCATCATCATATCATGGCATATGCATCTTTGTGAAAGTTGTCTTAGTAACAGATTTTATATTTGGATCATTTAATTTTTAGGACCATGCATTGTGCATAAGTGCATATTTTTGTTATACAATTGAAAATTTTTACATTATGTGTTTTATTCTTTTAAATTGAAAGTTTTTACATTTATTTGTTTTGTGTCATTTGTTCATATTAATTCAATTGGTAGTGAGACTGTATGGAGGCGGTACTTATCTCTTAGGTACCGGACTAGAATCCCACGAAAGAAAAAAATTCTCTTTTTCCACTAAGCAGATGGGTGCAAGAAGGTCCTTTATAAATAATTGAAAGATCATCATTGATTTAAAAGGTGTTGTCGCATTTTAATGCCAAAATAAATATTTCCTAAATGGTAGTAAGTAAATATTATTGTTACTAATCATTTAAATAAATAGTAATCTAGACATTTTTACTTTAAAACAATATCGTAATTTTTTTAAAAAATAAATATTTTTAAGTAGTGTTTTGTATCAAAATTTAAAGTGTTACATTTCTCTTACGAAATATGTATTTTTACAATGAGGTGAATAAATAAAAGTATTCCCACTCTTATTTTTATTTTAAAATTTAGTAGTAATACTATTTCCATAATATTTATGTAACCATAATTTATGAGCAGAATTATTTATTAAAAATTATAATATAAATCTTAACAACTACGGTACTTGATTTAGTTTGAATTGGACAGTGAAGAATCAAGATATTTAGAAGTAAAACTGTGACACCTTAAATCCCAAAATAATATAATATAATAATTTATATCATATTCCTATAAAATTTGCAGAGGATAAATAGAATTATATTTTCAAGAAAATAAAATCTTTTGTAATTAATTTAGGATATCACGTTTCTCAAAGTACACATGCACCAATTCAAATTTTATTACTCAAATAAAACAATTTAATCTCAATAAACTTGATTTAAGTATAATTACTTGATTTAATTCTAAAAACTTACTAGTACTTCTAAGGTTTTCATACAAAAATTTGATTCAAATTAAATAAGTAAAATACAAATTAAAACCCTTATTCCCGGTATCACCTATCAGAGCGGGGTTCCTCCCAAACTTGAACTTCAAGACTCATTAACCTGTTGTAATACCTAATTTTTGTCCCAATAATTTAAAAATATTTTAATAATAATAATAATATATTTAATAAATATTTTATATTTATTAACATAAATATACAAATTAATTTCCAGCCAATTATCAGCACACCCAATTTCTAGCCTGGCTTTCCTATCAGCACACCCAACAACCCAGCAAACAGATTGTTCACGCTTCCTCTGTTTCACAACCATACTCACAACAAACAGATTGTTCACGCTTCCTCTGTTTCACAACCATACTCACAAGCATACACAACCTCCTAGCATACACAACCTCCTGACAAAGGAAACCAGCTTTTATTTTCTTTGTATTAGTATGAAACAATGCAAGATTTAGAACTGGAATTTATCTAAAAGACATAAGTATGCACTGCTTTACCTATAAATAGAGACAAAAAATCAAGAGAAAAAAAGAAAAAGGAGATTAAGACTAAAAAATATACACACAAAGAAATAGAAGAAGAAATCAGAGATCAGTAACAAGCAACAAACTAAAATCGCAAAGGTATTTTTTTTTCATTTACAATAAATCTGTTTCTTTATGACAACTATTCTTTTGGTTAAAAAAATGTAGATTATTTTGAAAAAGTAAGCATAATGGGCAAAACATACAAAATAAAAACTAAAGATTCAAACCTGTACTGATTTCGCTATTGCTGCCATCGAAAACACCATTGCTGTTGTTGTTGTGGTTGCCTTCGAAACCGCTAGTCGCAATGGTCGCTGTCACCGAGGTTGCCATCATCGTTTATGTGTTTTTCGTTTTCCATTTCATTTTCTTAACCTGGCCGCAGATGCATGCCATTAACCCTAACCCAGCCGCCGCACCTGGAGTTCTTTCCACCATCAACCCTAACCCAGCCGCCGCACATGAGTTTCCTTCTCTCATCACCACTCAACCTAATTAGGTTTTCTGTTTTGAACTTTGTATTTTGATTTAAGTTACTTTGGGCTTGAGACATTTTACTAACCCATCCATTTAAATCTCAGCCCATAACTCAGTCCATTTAAATTAATTAATTTTTACTTTACTAATTTCAGTCAATTTAAAATTTACTAATCTCAGCCCATTAAGAGTTAGTAAAAAACACATATTAAGTTTTAAAAACAAACTCAAAATATCAATTATAAAGAAAAAAACACTAATAAAATATTTTATTTAAAGATTAATTAGATGCAACATCTTTTTAATCTTTGAGTTGTTAGGACACAAGTGGTACAACGTGATGGTTCTAGAACTCTCTTTTATTTATTTATTTATTTATTTATGTATTTATTTATTTTATTTATTTATTCATTTATTTATTTATTCATTCACTAATTTATTTTAATGAACTAATCTAAAATCCATTTATTTATTAGATGTGAACTCTTTTAATTCTTGAGTTGTTAGGACACAAGTGGTGTTCTAGAACTCTCTTTATTTTATTTATTTATTTATGTATTTATTTATT
>JBBPBT010001455.1:937023-993004 GCA_037974875.1 Cicer bijugum
AAAATCAACTTATTTATTAAATGTAACTCCTTTTAATTTTTGAGTTTGTTAGAACACAAGTAGTACAACTTGATAGTTCTAAAACTCTCTTTATTTATTTATTTTATATTATTTTATTTTAATCTATTTATTTAGTTATTCATTCATTTATTTTAATGAACTAATCTAAAATCAATTTATTTATTAGATGTAACTCTTTTTATCTTTGAGTTGTTAAAACACAAGTTGTACTACTTGGTAGTTTTGAAACTCAATTTAAAAATACAGAGTAATAAAATATATTTTTAGAGGATTAAATTAGATGTGACATCTTCTTTATTTCTTGAGTTTTGAGACACAAATTGTACAACTTGATCGTCCTAAAACTCATATTATAAAATATCTACTCAAATCAAACTCTTTTATTTTTCTATTTTTGTCAAGACATTTAAATTTATCACAAGATAAATTTTCTTTAAAACACACTCAACACATCCGTATTTTATAACCCAAGAACTACGTAGCTTTGATTTCTCCATCGCACCGGGAGATACGTAGGAGCAAGATAACATTCTTGTCAAGCACTTAAATAAAAATTTCTTTTTTTTTCCTTTATTTGTTAAATACGTATTTATTTCAACATCATATTTTAAAAAATAGTAATGATTGTTATTCATATTTAATAATAGAGAAAAATAAATATAGTTAAGTTAAAATAAATTTTGCACAATTAATTATTGGTAACCATTTTTAATGGATGTCGTAGGGTGCTAATACCTTCCCTACGCATAATCGACTCCCGAACTCAAATTTGGTTTAAAAGACCATTTATTTTATTTTTAAGGGTTTCCCAATATTTTCCCTATTTTAAAATAAATTTTGGTGGCGACTCCATTGATTTCGAGAAACACTCGAAATTTTAGGCCGCGACAGCTGGCGACTCCACTGGGGATTTAAGTGAGTCAAGCCTAACAAATTAATTGTGCATAATATTTTTTTAACTTTTTCTATATTTGTTTATTTTATTTTATTTTATTTTTTATTTTCTTTATGTGTTTATTATTTTTGTTAATAAGTATTAGCTAACATTATAATATTCGTTTAAGTTAGTAAATTATTTTTATTTTATTTTATTTATCTATTTATTTTGTATATATATGTTTTGTTAGTATTATGGATTTATTGAATCATGTTTATTTAATGCCTACACATTTATTAAGACACACACTTATGAGTGGAACCTTATACCCGAGTTTGAACAAAACTTAAGTTTAGATTTGAGATTGCGTAGTGGTAGCCTTCTGGATGTACATCCTGTTTGGTTAACATGAAGATCTCACCTAGAGTTTGATTCTGTTGAGGTTATTGTCACTCCAAATAGTTTACCTATTGTTGTTGACAATTTTCCAAAATAGGATTATTGGCTCTTGGAACCGTGTTTAGAACCATAGAGCCTCCCTTGTGAGAATTTCACTACATAAGTCAATAGACCCTTTCATTGTAAGAATATCCATAAAAAACCAATAAATTATTTCATATATTCAAGAATTTACATATATTAGTTTCATTCATACTTCATGATATTTTTTTTTCTTTCCTCTCTTTTTCTAAGAAAAAATAAAACATAATAGCATTTTGCATTAATTTTCAGGATTTTTGGGGAATCATACAAATCTTAGTCACGTGTTATTTAAGTGGACAATGGGATCGGAAAAAAGGAATACCTTACTTTTAAAGTTCAAGCAACCTGATTTGAAAAGTTTAAGAGACATCAGCAATCAAATGAAAACTATGCAACGTGATAGTTTCTTTCACAAATATGGGAAGATTCTAAATCTCTTGGCAGTAAATGTGCAAATAGGTGCCCTCACCGCATTGGCTCAGTATTATGATCCTCTCTTAAGATGTTTCACCTTTCAAGATTTTCAGTTGGCCCCAACATTAGAGGAATTTGAACGAATATTGGGTTACTCCTTGGAAAGAGGAAATCCTTACCGATATACTGGGCAACCATCGAAGTTGGAAACAATTGCTGAAGTGTTGAAGATCGACGTAAGAGAATTGGCAAGTACAAAAGAGGAAAAAGGGGCTATTCATGGGTTTTCAAGAAAATATCTAGAGCAAAAGTGCCAAGATTTAGCCGATAGAGAAGAATGGAGTACTTTTATAGATGTTTTGGCCCTCATTATCTACGGTATTGTTATATTCCCAAACCTTGATAACTTTGTAGATTTTGCTGCCATAAATGTATTCTTAGCTTTTAACCAACATAAACAAAACCCAGTTCCCGCGATTCTTGCTGATGTATACTACTCTCTGCACATGCGACATGAGAAGAAGGGGGGAACAATTTTGTGTTGCGTTCCAGTGTTATATACTTGGTTTGTGTCTCACATGTTCAAGAAAGGGTATCATGTTGGGATTACGAGTAATCGTGAATGGGCGCAGAGTATAGCTAGTCTTACTGGGGATACAATTTCATGGTATTATAAAGAACAAGGAGTGGAAGAGGTAATATGCCGATACGGAGATTTTCCAAATGTACCTCTCATGGGAACGAAAGGATGCATTAATTACAATCCAATGGTAGCTCTAAGACAACTTGGCTACCCCATGTTGGATAAACCAGATGATAGGTCGTTAGAGGCTTTTGTTTTGCACAATACGGGTATAGTAGACCCACCAATATTGAGAAGGATAAGTCGAGCTTGGGAGTTGATCATTAGAAAAGGAAAAATACTCGGATGTAGAAGTTGCAGCACAAAAGAACCCTATCAACAATGGGTAAAGAAAAGAGTCCAAGAAATCAAACTGCCTTTCCACAATACAGCCTCAAGTGATCAGGATATGCCTGAAGCCACTTTTGTTACAAGTGAAGAAATAGAAGAACTCAAAGCATCATTGTTAAAATCTGAAGAGGAGAAAAAAGAGCTACAAGAAAAGTTAGAAAAGTCTCCCAAGAAAACGAGAACTTACGATCAGAAAACACATGTCAAAGTCAATTTATTGAAAGAAGCAACAAGAGGTTGAAAACTGAAAAAGAAAATAAACTTGATATACAAATTTGTTTGAGAGGTGCAAATGAAGAGTTGGATGTGCGAAATAAAGAAAAGCATGCGGCTATTGAAGAAGCCTACATGTGGAAGCAGTTGTGCACAAAATCAGCAAGCTCTGAGAAGAAGGTAAAAAAAGAGTTTGAAGATTTAAAGAAACAACTAAAAGAAATGGTAGCTAAATACGAGAGTCAAGTAAGGGATGAGAGGCAACAGAAAGAAGAAATTGAAGAATTACTCTCAAAACACCAAGATGCACTAAAAACAGAAATGGAAACTTCTAGTGAGTTGAAGAATTACATTGACTATCAAGAAAAGATCTATGATGACTTGAAGGCTGAAACCATATATTGGAAGGAGCGTTTCATGGTGTTGCTTGGACAATTGAAGAATCAAGAGATTTATAAAGAGTTGGAAGATAAAGGAAAACATTGGAAAGATTGCTTCTCAAAATTGGCCATGCTAGCTAATCAGGCAATCATAAAAATTCCAAAACACTTAAGAGAGATTGATGCAATCATGCACCCACTCAATACTCCAATCAAAGTCTACAAGTTCGTCGAATATTGGAAACATTTAGTAGAAGAATTGGAGGAGAAAATCGGTTGTCCTATTGGAAAAGATGATTGAAATACCATAATCGATGTAGCTTTTTAATTTAAATGCAATGTACTTTTTTCTCATCAATGAAGGATTTGCTGTTTTGTTTATCGATTCCCATGTTCTTCTTTCATTAATAATTCGTGCAAGACTTATGATTCCCCAACATCCACATAAAAAAGGGAGATAATAATTGCATTCCATTCATGTTTAATACATACTCATAAATCTTTTATTGTTTTAAAAAAAAAAACAGAAAAAATCAATAAAGCTGTTTCCCCGACATCCTTATCGGACTCGTGCAAATTCAAAGATCATGGAAGAACTTGAGCAAAATCAAGAGGTGATGAGAATGGATGTCAACCAATTAAAGGACAAGGTTGATCAAATCTTAGAAGCTATACAAGCTTTGTCAAGGAAGGGAAACATAGATGAGAATCCTCCAGCTGTAAATGAAGAACAACAAACCACTCCTTCTCACCCACCAGGCTTTACACCGACTATCCAACAACCTCGTACAACAACTATAGAATTTCCTATGTACGGTCTTCCACCCGGTTATACTCCACCCTTAGTCGTCAACCCCATGGAAAACAACCCAAACCATTTAAATCCCCAAAACACTCTACCCTCAGAAAATACTCCATATATTGCACCCCAAGTACCCAATTTCGATGCTAATGGGAATTGGCATCAACCTCACATTGGGGATGATACAGAATCAAAGGAAAAATTCCAGGTCTTGGAAGAGAGAATAAAAGCTATTGAGGGGTATAATGTTTATGGCCTCGAAGCTTTCGATATGTGCTTGGTTCCTGATGTAACTATCCCTCCCAAATTCAAAATTCCTGACTTTGAAAAATACAAGGGAAACACATGTCCTAAGAATCATCTAACTATGTATTGCAGAAAAATGGCATCTCATGCTCATAACGATAAACTTCTCATTCACTTTTTCCAAGACAGTCTGAGTGGGGCATCGTTAAGTTGGTATATGCATCTTGAGTGAAATCAAATTCGTTCATGGAAAGACCTAGCTGATGCCTTTTTGAAGCAATACAGATACAACGTTGACATGGCCCCTGATAGAATGCAATTGCAAAATTCCTTGAAAAAGGACAACGAAGCTTTCAAAGAATACGCACAACGGTGGAGAGAAATGGCATCACAAGTAGAACCCCCATTATCTGAAAGAGAAATGGTGGGTATGTTTATGGATACTCTCCAGTCGCCTTTTTACGACAAGATGATAGGGAGTATATCATCAAATTTTTCTGACCTTGTCATGATAGGAGAAAGGATAGAAAGCGGGATGAGGAGTGGCAAGATCGTCTGTGCAGCAACTAGCGTGAAACGACCCCAACCGACATTCACAAAAAAGAGAGAGGGGGATGCCAATGCTGTAATGATAAGCCCTAGAGTCTCCTATTTTCCACCCATCAATTCTTATCGACCCCCAAATTTCCAGCCCCCGATACCACAAACTCCTTACATCCCTTATCCATATGTGGCCGCAACTACACAAGTTCCATACTCTCAATATCACCCTTCAAGACCACCTTTTTATCAACCACCACCTACCATATTTTTCCCACAAAATCAATGGAACCAGAACCCAATCTCAAATCTCTATAGACCACCTATCAATCGAGAAAAAAGGATAACCCGTTTTGATCCAATTCCCGTCACGTATAGCCAATTGTTGCCCCATTTACTTCAAAATTCAATGGTAGTCATAAGACCAATGAAACCTCTTGAACCACCATTTCCAAAATGGTATAATCCGAATTCCAAATGTGAATATCATGCAGGAGCCGTTGGGCATTCCATTGAAGATTGTCAAGCCCTAAAATCTAAAGTGCAAGAATTGATTAATTCCAAATGGCTTACCTTCAAGGAAGACGGTCCCAACATAGGGAGTAATCCTTTACCGGGCCACAGGGATGCCTCTGTCAATGTCATTGAAGATGAGATAGACCAATATGCAACAGATGGTCGTGTGTTCACCATGGGATCATGTATGGAAAGTAGTATATCTTTCCCAAAACCATTGGAAATTCTTTACAAAAAGGAAAATCTTAAGCCAACTCCTAGCAAGCCAAATGCAATAATTGTGCAACCACCGATCCCTTTTCCTTATGGAAATACCAAGGCAGTACCGTGGAAATACGAAGTCACATCCCATTTGGCCAATCATCAACCAAGTGATGGTTGTGAACCTAAAGGAATTGATGTCACTAACATCTCAGGGATTGGTGGAATGACTCGGAGTGGTCGAGTATACACTCCTGAACAACTTAGGAAAAAGGAGGTTCATGGGGAAAAAGGGAAAGAAGATATGTATCATGCCATAAAAGGACAAGAGACTAGTAAAAAAACGGTATTTGAAGAAGAAGCTAATGAATTTTTGAAGTTTATCAAGCAAAGTGAATATAAAGTGGTGGATCAGCTAAATCAAACCCCTTCCAAGATATCAGTTCTCTCCTTGTTATTAAACTCTGAAGCACATAGAAGAGCACTAATGAAAGTTTTAAATGAGGCCCATGTTACTCACGATATCACCATCGATCAGTTTGATGGAGTTGTCGGTAACATCACTACTAGTAGTTGCCTGAGTTTTAGTGATAATGAATTACCAGCTGAAGGGACAGAGCATAATAAAGCACTACACATCTCTGTGAGGTGTCACGATCATATTCTTGCACGAGTGCTAATAGATAATGGTTCATCATTAAATGTCATGCCTAAATCAACATTGTCAAAACTATTTGTTGAGGGAGCCTGTTTGAAGCCTAGTGCTTTGGTGGTGAAAGCATTTGATGGATCTAGAAGACAAGTTGTTGGTGAGATTGACCTGCCAATTCAAATCGGACCCCACATCTTTGGGATAACCTTCCAAGTAATGGATATTAAACCAGCATACAGTTGTCTTTTAGGAAGACCATGGATTCATGCTGCTGGAGCAGTGACATCTACCCTCCATCAAAAGCTAAAGTTTATAGTGAACAATAAACTGATAATAATATATGGGGAAGAAGATATGATAGTAAGTCATTTGTCTTCTACAGGCTACATTGAAAACACGGAGGAAGCCATAGAGACTTCCTTTCAAGCATTAGAAATTGCCAATGTCGTCTTCATGGGTGAAGAATATCGTTTAAAAGAACCAAAACTATCTACCACATCATTGGAGTTTACCAAATCTATGTTGGAAGGAGGAGTTTTTGTTAATTTGGGAAAGTTGATAGAAATACCAGAAAAGAACAATAGGTACGGGTTGGGATATGTACCTACTCAAGCTGATAAAGAGAAGGCTGCAAAGGGAAAAAGAAAAAACTGGACACCGAATTCACAGAAGATTCCTATTTGTGACATTCGACAAACTTTTCAAAGCGCCGGAATAATATATGCTCATCAAGTGGCTGTTACAGAAGAGGATCATGTTGATGATGACACCCTCAAGCTAGTGTACCCTTGTCCTCCAAACACCAATCTCAACAATTGGAAGATCCTCGAGTTTCCCGTGTTTGTTAATTCATGTTCAAAGTAATTATGCATTTTTTAACTCCTTTTGTTATGCCTAAGGCTATAAGGATAATTAACTAGGGCGTATGTATTTCAATTCCGTACTTATTATAAATAAATGCATTTTTGAATTCTCCAGTTTTTGTCATTCTCTTTTCTTTTTTGGCAATCCTTATTCATTTTTTTTTCTTTTTTTCCCCCTTAATTTAAACAATGCAGAGTCGAAAACGAATATGTTGAAAATGGCAGCGCTAGAACCCTTTATTGTAATTTTGAACGTCTAATTAATCATGCTGACGAGGTTTGTGAAGATGACTGTGAGCCTCCCCCAGAACTAGAAAAGTTAATTGAACAAGAAGCTAAGATAATCCAACCCTATCAAGAACCTGTTGAGGTGATCAACCTAGGGAGTGATCATGATAAGAAAGAAGTTAAAATCGGTATGTCTATGAAAGAAACTGAACGAGAAAAGTTGGTTAAACTTTTATTTGATTATGTGGATGTCTTTGCATGGTCATATCAGGATATGCCTGGGCTAGATACTAACATAGTTGAACACAAGCTACCACTCAAGCCTGAATATGCTCCAATTAAACAAAAATTGAGGAGGATGAGACCTGATATGTCACTTAAAATTAGAGAAGAGGTTAAAAAGCAATTTGATGCTGGTTTCTTAGCAGTAGCAAAATATCCTCAATGGGTGGCTAATATTGTACCAGTTCCAAAAAAAGATGGAAAGGTTCGAATGTGTGTTGACTATCGAGATTTAAATAAAGCTAGTCCTAAAGACGATTTTCCTCTGCCTCATATTGATGTCCTGGTGGATAGCACTGCTCAAAACTCTCTTTTCTCCTTTATGGATGGTTTCTCAGGATATAATCAAATCAAGATGGCTCCCGAAGATATGGAGAAAACTACATTCATCACACAATGGGGGAACTTTATGCTATAAAGTGATGCCATTTGGATTGAAGAATGCCGGGGCAACCTATCAAAGAGCAATGGTAACTTTGTTTCATGACATGATGCATAAGGAAATAGAGGTTTACGTGGATGATATGATTGCAAAATCTCAGACTAAGGAAGATCATGTTGTTAACCTTCAAAAGTTGTTTGAGCGACTAAGGAAGTTCAGACTTCGTTTAAACTCTGCTAAATGCACTTTTGGTGTAAGATCAGGCAAATTACTTGGGTTTATCGTTAGTCAAAAAGGGATAGAAGTTGACCCAGATAAAGTAAGAGCAATACAAGAAATCCCAGCTCCGCGCACGGAAAAAGAAGTTCGCGGCTTTCTGGGTAGATTGAATTACATTGCGAGGTTTATATCGCATCTCACCGCTACATGCGAGCCGATTTTCAAATTGTTGCGCAAGGACCAAAAGGTTGAATGGAATGAGAATTGTCAAAAGGCTTTCGAAAAGATTAAGCAGTACTTGTCAAAACCTCCCGTCTTAGTACCTCCTGTTCTGGGGAAACCCCTTATTATGTACTTAACAGTACTTGATGAATCAATGGGATGTGTACTGGGACAACATGACGAATCTGGTAGGAAAGAACATGCTATTTATTATTTGAGCAAAAAGTTCACCAGTTGTGAAACAAGGTATTCACTGCTTGAACGAACATGTTGCGCATTGGCATGGGCTGCTCGTCGATTGAGGCAATATATGTTATGTCATACAACTTGGTTGGTATCTAAAATGGACCCAATTAAGTACATCTTTGAGAAACCTGCTCTTACTGGAAGGATTGCCCGTTGGCAAATGTTGTTATCAGAATACGATTTAGTATATGTTACACAAAAATCTATCAAAGGAAGCGCACTAGCAGAGTATTTGGCCCAACAACCGATAGAAGATTATCAATCAATGCAATGTGAATTCCCCGATGAAGGCATAATGACTTTAGGTGAAGAGACCAAATCATCTGATAAAGAAAATTGGATGTTGGTGTTTGATGGTGCCTCTAATGCGTTGGGGCATGGAATTGGAGCCATTTTGATTTCCCCTGAGAACCAGTTCACTCCATTTACGGCTAGGTTGTGTTTTGATTGTACAAACAACATTGCAGAATATGAGGCATGTGTTATGGGCATTAAAGCAGCTATCGAATCAAATGTAAAATTTCTTGAGGTATATGGAGACTCATTGTTGGTCATCCATCAGACGAAAGGAGAGTGGGAAACGCGAGATTTCAAATTGATTCCGTATCACACCCATATCAAAGAATTGACAGAACACTTTGAGAGGATTACTTTTCACCATATCCCTCGAGAAGAAAACCAGTTAGCTGACGCCTTGGCCACTTTGTCGTCAATGTTCAAAATAACCACTAATCAAGAAGCCTTGGAGCCATTCAACAAAGAGATAAACCTGCATATTGCTTATCAATAGAAGAAGAGTTTGATGGCAAGCCGTGGTTTTATGACATCAAATCATATGTTAAGAATAAAGAATATCCATTGGGTATTTCAAAGAACGACAAAAGAGTTTTAAGGAGATTGTCAATGAACTTCTTCTTAAGCGGGGATGTGCTTTATAAGAGAAATCATGATATGGTTCTCCTCAGATGTGTGGATAAAGCAGAAGCAGAGAAAATCATCCAAGAGGTTCACGAAGGTTCTTTCGGAACTCATGCAAATGGGCACGCAATGGCAAGAAAAATCTTAAGGGCTGGCTACTATTGGTTGACCATGGAGTCCGATTGCTTCAGTCACGTAAAGAAATGTCATAAATGTCAAATCTATGCTGATAAAGTACATGTACCACCCACCTCTTTGAATGTTTTAACATCACCATGGCCATTTTCAATGTGGGGAATGGATGTTATTGGACTCATTGAGCCTAAGGCTTCAAATGGACACCGGTTTATCCTAGTAGCTATTGATTATTTCACAAAATGGGTTGAAGCTGCTTCTTATGCCAATGTGACGAGAAGTGCGGTTGTCAGATTCATCAAAAGAGAATTGATTTGTCGATATGGCTTGCCAAATAAGATAATCACTGACAATGCGACTAATCTGAACAACAAAATGATGAAAGAGTTATGTGATAGTTTCAAAATTCAGCACCATAATTCTTCTCCATATCGTCCAAAAATGAATGGGGCTGTAGAAGCAGCAAACAAAAATATCAAGAAGATCATACAAAAGATGGTGGATACATATAAGGATTGGCATGAAATGCTTCCATTTGCATTACATGGCTATAGAACCTCTGTTCGTACCTCAACAGGGGCAACTCCTTTCTCATTGGTGTATGGAATGGAAGCGGTACTTCCCATCGAAGTTGAAATTCCCTCTATCAGAGTCCTTATGGAAACAAAACTAGAGGAGGCGGAGTGGGTTCAATCACGATATGACCAATTGAATCTCATAGAAGAAAAAAGAATGATAGCTTTGTGTCATGGTCAGCTATATCAGAAAAGACTTAAAAAAGCATACGAGAAAAAAGTCCGTCCTCGAGAGTTTCGAGAGGGAGACTTAGTGTTAAAGAAAATATTGCCCATAAAAAAGGATTCTCGGGGAAAGTGGACTCCGAACTACGAAGGACCATATGTTGTGAAAAAAGCTTTCTCTGGGGGAGCTCTGATACTCGCAGAAATGGATGGAGATGAGCTTCCACTTCCAGTAAACTCAGATGCAGTCAAGAAATATTATGCATAAAAAATAAAAAAAAATAAAAAAATTTGGGCTCGCTAGGTTGAAAACCTGAAAAGGCGACCTAGGCAAAAATTAGAGCATCCCGATGGATTGAAAACTTGGAAGAGCAGTCCATGCAAAAGTTAGGGATAACAAAAAGATCAAGCATTTCAAGCTGGGGCAGTTATTATTTTTAGAAGTTCTAAATTACAAGAATAACTAGCGTTTGTTATCTCTCCAACTAAAGCTAAACACATTCACCACATTGTAATCTCTGTCTCATTAGTTTTGTTTTCAATATAACGAATGCATATTTTCCAATGATGTCATTCGATGTTGTACCTTACACTGTTTCTAAATTAATCCAGTTTAATTGATTGATTTATTCTAGTATTTTTAAATGTTATTTTATGATAATAAATATTGGAATTGAAAATATGTGAAAATATAAAATAAAATAAAAAGTCTTAAATATTTTGACGCTTGAAAATATATACATGGGAGCTCGAGATATATGGCTGTATAAAAAATTGAAGGATAAGCATTTTAAATAATGCACATTTGATTGACCTCAAGAAAAAGTGATTACACAAGATATACTAGAGTCATCATTGTTATCGTCGTTGATCCATTGAATCTCATAAGTGTGTAAAGTCGCATAAGGATCGGGGGAACTAAAAAAATAATAAATAAATAAGAACTTATGTTCATTGCATGTGTCTTACATTTTTTTCAAAAAAAACTCACACATGATTTATGCATCTTCACTCATATTTTTACTTATACTCAACAAATTCTTATATCATGCATAATGAATTAATCATGCATATCTTATGTGTATATTTTATTTATATTCAACAACTTTTGTGTCACATTGTTCATTTTACGTTTGCATTGCAATTACCAAATACATGCACTTTGTTTTAAAAAATAAATAAAAATAAAACAAATTTATCTCATTTTATTTACATTCTAAATTTTAAACTCATGTTTGGTTTAGTCATCATTTTATTTTATATCAAGATCGTAAGCAATCCGATATCATTATCTATGTCATTTCGGTAAGCAATCCGAGATCATTTTTATTTATGTCATTTTATCTATTTCGGTAAGTAATCCGAAAATTTATCTCATTTTATTTACATTCTAAATTTTAAACTCATGTTTGGTTTAGTCATCATTTTATTTTATATCAAGATCGGTAAGCAATCCGATATCATTATCTATGTCATTTCGGTAAGCAATTCGAGATCATTTTTTTTATGTCATTTTATCTATTTCGGTAAGCAATCCGAGATCATTTTATTTATGTCATTTTATCTATTTCGGTAAGCAATACGAGATCATTTTATCTATATGTCATTTTATCTACGCATCGGTAATCAATCCGAAGACGATCATGCTTTTTTACTTCCCTAAACCATTGGTCTTAGTCATTTTGCCGTTTTGTTTTTATTTATTTTTGCTAATCACTTTTTTATGTCAAATTATTTTTATATTTAAAGTTAACTTACTTTCGAACAAAATTTGGGTACTTATATTTATTTATCTTTACCATGTAAAATATAATTAAATAGAGGCAGCTGTAATACCTAATTTTTGTCCCAATAATTTAAAAATATTTTAATAATAATAATTATAATATATTTAATAAATATTTTATATTTATTAACAGAAATATACAAATTAATTTCCAGCCAATTTCCAGGCTGGCTTTCCTATCAGCACACCCAATTTCCAGCCTGGCTTTCCTATCAGCACACCCAGCAACCCAGCAAACAGATTGTTCACGCTTCCTCTGTTTCACAACCATACTCACAACAGATTGTTCACGCTTCCTCTGTTTCACAACCATACTCACAACAGATTGTTCACGCTTCCTCTGTTTCACAACCATACTCACAAGCATACACAACCTCCTAGCATACACAACCTCCTGACAAAGGAAACCAGCTTTTATTTTCTTTGTATTAGTATGAAACAATGCAAGATTTAGAACTGGAATTTATCTAAAAGACATAAGTATGCACTGCTTTACCTATAAATAGAGACAAAACATCAAGAGAAAAAAAGAAAAAGGAGATTAAGACTAAAAAATATACACACAAAGAAATAGAAGAAGAAATCAGAGATCAGTAACAAGCAACAAACTAAAATCGCAAAGGTATTTTTTTTTCATTTACAATAAATCTGTTTCTTTATGACAACTATTCTTTTGGTTAAAAAAATGTAGATTATTTTCAAAAAGTAAGCATAATGGGCAAAACATACAAAATAAAAACTAAAGATTCAAACCTGTACTGATTTCGCTATTGCTGCCATCGAAAACACCATTGTTGTTGTTGTTGTGGTTGCCTTCGAAACCGCTGGTCGCAATGGTCGTTGTCACCGAGGTTGCCATCATCGTTTATGTGTTTTTAGTTTTCCCTTTCATTTTCTTAACCTGGCCGCAGATGCATGCCATTAACCCTAACCCAGCCGCCGCACCTGGAGTTCTTTCCGCCATCAACCCTAACCCAGCCGCCGCACATGAGTTTCCTTCTCTCATCACCACTCAACCTAATTAGGTTTTCTGTTTTGAACTTTGTATTTTGGTTTAAGTTACTTTGGGCGTGAGACATTTTACTAACTCATCCATTTAAATCTCAGCCCATAACTCAGTCCATTTAAATTAATTAATTTTTACTTTACTAATTTCAGTCAATTTAAAATTTACTAATCTCAGCCCATTTAGAGTTAGTAAAAAAATTTAACATGTTATTTAGACTCAGCCCATTAAGAGTTAGTAAAAAACACATATTAAGTTTGAAAAACAAACTCAAAATATCAATTATAAAGAAAAAAACACTAATAAAATATTTTATTTAAAAATTAATTAGATGCAACATCTTTTTAATCTTTGAGTTGTTAGGACACAAGTGGTACAACGTGATGGTTCTAGAACTCTCTTTTATTTATTTATTTATGTATTTATTTATTTTATTTATTTATTCATTTATTTATTTATTTATTCATTCACTAATTTATTTTAATGAACTAATCTAAAATCCATTTATTTATTAGATGTGAACTCTTTTAATTCTTGAGTTGTTAGGACACAAGTGGTGTTCTAGAACTCTCTTTATTTTATTTATTTATTTATGTATTTATTTATTTATTTTATTTATTTTTATTCTATTTACTTATTCATTTATTTATTTATTCATCCATTTATTTATTTTAATGAACTAATCTAAAATCAACTTATTTATTAAATGTAACTCCTTTTAATTTTTGAGTTTGTTAGAACACAAGTAGTACAACTTGATAGTTCTAAAACTCTCTTTATTTATTTATTTATTTTATATTATTTTATTTTAATCTATTTATTTAGTTATTCATTCATTTATTTTAATGAACTAATCTAAAATCAATTTATTTATTAGATGTAACTCTTTTATCTTTGAGTTGTTAAAACACAAGTTGTACTACTTGGTAGTTTTGAAACTCAATTTAAAAATACAGAGTAATAAAATATATTTTTAGAGGATTAAATTAGATGTGACATCTTCTTTATTTCTTGAGTTTTGAGACACAAATTGTACAACTTGATCGTCCTAAAACTCATATTATAAAATATCTACTCAAATCAAACTCTTTTATTTTTCTATTTTTGTCAAAACATTTAAATTTATCACAAGATAAATTTTCTTTAAAACACACTCAACACATCCGTATTTTATAACCCAAGAACTACGTAGCTTTGATTTCTCCATCGCACCGGAGATACGTAGGAGCAAGATAACATTCTTGTCAAGCACTTAAATAAAAATTTCTTTTTTTTCCTTTATTTGTTAAATACGTATTTATTTCAACATCATATTTTAAAAAATAGTAATGATTGTTATTCATATTTAATAATAGAGAAAAATAAATATAGTTAAGTTAAAATAAATTTTGCACAATTAATTATTGGTAACCATTTTTAATGGATGTCGTAGGGTGCTAATACCTTCCCTACGCATAATCGACTCCCGAACTCAAATTTGGTTTCAAAGACCATTTATTTTATTTTTAAGGGTTTCCCAATATTTTCCCTATTTTAAAATAAATTTTGGTGGCGACTCCATTGATTTCGAGAAACACACGAAATTTTAGGCCGCGACAATAATTCTTCTCCATATCGTCCAAAAATGAATGGGGCTGTAGAAGCAGTAAACAAAAATATCAAGAAGATCATACAAAAGATGGTGAAGACATATAAGGATTGGCATGAAATGCTTCCATTTGCATTACATGGCTATAGAACCTCTGTTCGTACCTCAACAGGGGCAACTCCTTTCTCGTTGGTGTATGGAATGGAAGCGGTACTTCCCATTGAAGTTGAAATTCCCTCCTTCAGAGTTCTTATGGAAACAAAACTAGAGGAGGTAGAGTGGATTCAATCACGATATGACCATTTGAATCTCATAGAAGAAAAAAGAATGATAGCTTTGTGTCATGGTCAGCTATATCAGAAAAGACTCAAAAAAGCATACGAGAAAAAAGTCCGTCCTCGAGAGTTTCGAGAAGGAGACTTAGTGTTAAAGAAAATATTGCCCATAAAAAAGGATTCTCGGGGAAAGTGGACTCCGAACTACGAAGGACCATATGTTGTGAAAAAAGCTTTCTCTGGGGGAGCTCTGATACTCGCAGAAATGGATGGAGATGAGCTTCCACTTCCAGTAAACTCAGATGCAGTTAAGAAATATTATGCATAAAAAAAAATATATAAAAAAAAAATTGGGCTCGCTAGGTTGAAAACCTGAAAAGGCAACCTAGGCAAAAATTAGAGCATCCCGATGGATTGAAAACTTGGAAGAGCAGTCCATGCAAAAGTTAGGGATAACAAAAAGATCAAGCATTTCAAACTGTGTCAGTTATTATTTTTAGAAGTTCTAAATTACAAGAATGACTAGCGTTTGTTATCTCTCCAACTAAAGCTAAACACATTCACCACATTGTAATCCTTGTCTCATTAGTTTTGTTTTCAATATAACGAATGCATATTTTCCAATGATGTCATTCGATGTTGTACCTTACACTGTTTCTAAATTAATTCAGTTTTATTGATTGATTTATTCTAGTATTTTAAAATGTTATTTTATGATAATAAATATTGGAATTGGAAATATGTAAAAATATAAAATAAAAAAAGTCTTAAATATTTTGACGCTTGAAAATATATACATGGGAGCTCGAGATATATGGCTGTATAAAAAATTGAAGGATAAGCATTTTAAATAATGCACATTTGATTGACCTCAAGAAAAAGTGATTACACAAGATATACTAGAGTCATCATTGTTATCGTCGTTGATCCATTGAATCTCATAAGTGTGTAAAGTCGCATAAGGATCGGGGGAACTAAAAAATAATAAATAAATAAGAATTTATCTTCATTGCATAAATAAAAATAACTCACACATGATTTACGCATCTTCACTCATATTTTACTTATACTCAACAACTCCTTATATCATGCATAATGAATTAATCATGCATATCTTATGTGTATATTTTATTTATATTCAACAACTTTTGTGTCACATTGTTCATTTTACGTTTGCATTGCAATTACCACATACATTTTTTTTTATTAAAATAAAAAATAAAACGGATTTATCTCATTTTATTTACATTCTAAATTTTAAACTCATGTTTGGTTTAGTCATCATTTTATTTATGTCATTTCGGTAAGCAATCCGAGATCATTATCTATGTCATTTCGGTAAGCAATCCGAGATCATTTTTATTTATGTCATTTTATCTATTTCGGTAAGCAATCTGAGATCATTTTATCTATCTCATTTTATCTACACATCGGTAAGCAATCCGAGATCATTTTATCTATGTCGATCTATGCATTTTATCTACGCATCCGGTAAACAATCCGAGATCATTTTATCTATGTCGATCTATGCATTTTATCTACGCATCGGTAATCAATCCGAAGACGATCTACGCATCGGTAATCAATCCGAAGACGATCATGCTTTTTATTTACTTCCCTAACGGTAATCAATCCGAAGACGGTCTTAGTCATTTTTCCATTTTGTTTTTATTTATTTAATCACTTTTTTTATGTCAAATTATTTTTACATTTAAAGTTAACTTACTTTCGAACAAAATTTAGGTTCTTATATTTATTTATATTTACCATGTAAAATATAATTAAATAGGGGCAGCTGTAGTACCTAATTTTTGTCCCAATAATTTAAAAATATTTTAATAATAATAATAATATATTTAATAAATATTTTATATTTATTAACAGAAATATACAAATTAATTTCCAGCCTGTATTTCCAGCTTTGCTTTCCTATCAATTTCCAGCCTGTCTTTCCTATCAATTTCCAGCCTGGCTTTCCTATCAGCACACCCAATTTCCAGCCTGGCTTTCCTATCAATTTCCAGCCTGGCTTTCCTATCAGCACACCCAATTTCCAGCCTGGCTTTCCTATCACAAGCATACACAACCTCCTAGCATACACAACCTCCTGACAAAGGAAACCAACTTTTATTTTCTTTGTATTAGTATGAAACAATGCAAGATTTAGAACTGGAATTTATCTAAAAGACATAAGTATGCACTGCTTTACCTATAAATAGAGACAAAAAATCAAAAGAAAAAAAAAGGAGATTAAGACTAAAAAATATACACACAAAGAAATAGAAGAAGAAATCAGAGATCAGTAACAAGCAACAAACTAAAATCGCAAAGGTATTTTTTTTCATTTACAATAAATCTGTTTCTTTATGACAACTATTCTTTTGGTTAAAAAATGTAGATTATTTTAATTTGAAAAAGTAAGCATAATGGGCAAAACATACAAAATAAAAACTAAAGATTCAAACCTGTACTGATTTCGCTATTGCTGCCATCGAAAACACCATTGCTGTTGTTGTTGTGGTTGCCTTCGAAACCGCCGGTCGCAATGGTCGCTGTTACCGAGGTTGCCATCATCGTTTATGTGTTTTTCGTTTTCCCTTTCATTTTCTTAACCTGGCCGCAGATGCATGCCATTAACCCTAACCCAGCCGCCGCACATGAGTTTCCTTCTCTCATCACCACTCAACCTCAATTAGTAATTAGGTTTTCTGTTTTGAACTTTGTATTTTGGTTTAAGTTACTTTGGGCTTGAGACATTTTACTAACCCATCCATTTAAATCTCAGCCCATAACTCAGTCCATTTAAATTAATTAATTTTTACTTTACTAATTTCAGTCAATTTAAAATTTACTAATCTCAGCCCATTTAGAGTTAGTAAAAAAATTTAACATGTTATTTAGACTCAGCCCATTAAGAGTTAGTAAAAAACACATATTAAGTTTTAAAAACAAACTCAAAATATCAATTATAAAGAGAAAAACACTAATAAAATATTTTATTTAAAGATTAATTAGATGCAACATCTTTTTAATCTTTGAGTTGTTAGGACACAAGTGGTACAACGTGATGGTTCTAGAACTCTCTTTTATTTATTTATTTATTTATGTATTTATTTATTTTATTTATTTATTCATTTATTTATTTATTCATTCACTAATTTATTTTAATGAACTAATCTAAAATCCACTTATTTATTATATGTGAACTCTTTTAATTCTTGAGTTGTTAGGACACAAGTGGTGTTCTAGAACTCTCTTTATTTTATTTATTTATTTATATATTTATTTATTTATTTTATTTATTTTTATTCTATTTACTTATTCATTTATTTATTTATTTATTCATCCATTTATTTATTTTAATGAACTAATCTAAAATCAACTTATTTATTAAATGTAACTCCTTTTAATTTTTGAGTTTGTTAGAACACAAATAGTTCTAAAACTCTCTTTATTTATTTATTTTATATTATTTTATTTTAATCTATTTATTTAGTTATTCATTCATTTATTTTAATGAACTAATCTAAAATCAATTTATTTATTAGATGTAACTCTTTTTATCTTTGAGTTGTTAAAACACAAGTTGTACTACTTGGTAGTTTTGAAACTCAATTTAAAAATACAGAGTAATAAAATATATTTTTAGAGGATTAAATTAGATGTGACATCTTCTTTATTTCTTGAGTTTTGAGACACAAATTGTACAACTTGATCGTCCTAAAACTCATATTATAAAATATCTACTCAAATCAAACTCTTTTATTTTTCTATTTTTGTCAAGACATTTAAATTTATCACAAGATAAATTTTCTTTAAAACACACTCAACACATCCGTATTTTATAACCCAAGAACTACGTAGCTTTGATTTCTCCATCGCACCGGGAGATACGTAGGAGCAAGATAACATTCTTGTCAAGCACTTAAATAAAAATTTCTTTTTTTTCCTTTATTTGTTAAATACGTATTTATTTCAACATCATATTTTAAAAAATAGTAATGATTGTTATTCATATTTAATAATAGAGAAAAATAAATATAGTTAAGTTAAAATAAATTTTGCACAATTAATTATTGGTAACCATTTTTAATGGATGTCGTAGGGTGCTAATACCTTCCCTACGCATAATCGACTCCCGAACTCAAATTTGGTTTAAAAGACCATTTATTTTATTTTTAAGGGTTTCCCAATATTTTCCCTATTTTAAAATAACTTTTGGTGGCGACTCCATTGATTTCGAGAAACACTCGAAATTTTAGGCCGCGACACCTGTAATAACTACGATTTCGCAAACGCAGGGCCCAGCCAGTCAAATACAAACAACGAAGGAGGTGAGTTTGAAATCATGTTAATAGTATAATATGAGTAAGAAGAACACGCAAACAATCATAATAGAACCGTATCATAATCACTTTACGATAAATCAAAATATTTAATTAAATAGTATCATACTATAACATCAAAGTCACGTAAGTAAAATAATTATCTCATTATAATATGCATCAAATCATCTAATTATTATTACCTTTGAAACACATCAATCACAACAAAACAATCACAATGAAATGCAATGCTATGCATGAGCTTAGACTCTACTTCACAATGTGGTATCATTCTAACTCAGAAGTACTTGGTTAGGAGGCCATGATACTATGCCACCATCCCGGTGGATGGACAATTCAAATTGGCCATGTCCTCATAGATCCCCTCAACTCAACCCGAGACACATATACGCGACAGTCGAGGTAAACGTGTATTGTGTGGTAGCTCCCGACATTTGGAGTGCTACCTCCAAGTCACCTAGGAATTCCCCACCCGAATACCTCCAAGGTCTAACAATCATGCCTTAAGGCTCGACAGCAGACCGCCACGATCAGGCTCATTCAGTTGTACTTCCGCATAATCACTAGGCTTGTCAGGCCCTACATATATGATGACAAAATAATCTTCACTTCACAAATTCACAATATTTATTTTCTCCCCTCGTTGGTATATAATACTCCATTAAAACCGCCATCTTAAACACAAATTGAAATCACCATTATTTCATCAACTATGAGGTTAATTCAATATTCTCATCACAGTTTAGAAATCATTATCATCATCATCACATAAACTCATCACAAATTTATAGCATCACTATCATCAATCAAACATTATCACATAAACTTATCAGAAATTTATAACATCAGAATTATTAATCATACATCATCATCATCATTATATAAAATTATTACAATACATCCATAATTTATTATCACATCACATAAACTCATCTAATCACACATATGTATAAATTTAATTGACACCCAATATCACAATAATATCAATATCATACATTCAAATAAATTAAATCAATCAACACCCTACATATATTTCTATTCTATATTTTAATCTCACAATTTTCATATTTGCACATTAATTA
This sequence comes from Cicer bijugum, assembly GCA_037974875.1. NCBI lineage: Eukaryota > Viridiplantae > Streptophyta > Magnoliopsida > Fabales > Fabaceae > Cicer > Cicer bijugum. Next base: position 957,660 of record JBBPBT010001455.1, read on the forward strand.
ATTTATCCCTCACAATATATTGTACTCATGAATTCAAACGCTCTCTCACCCCTTACCTTATTTCGACGCTTTCACCTATGAATATGATTCGATGCCCAAACAGTCTTTGCTCTTTGACTCTTTGTCCTTCAACTGATCTAACTCGACAGATTATGGGTAAACGTCAAAAATAAATTATGAGGGGATATTCTAAAAACTCAATTTGAAAATCGGCCAAAGAAAATTACCATAAATCAGAAAACCAATCAGTGGATAATATAGCCATTTTTCACACGGTCGTTTTGGCGTTGGTTTCACTCAAATCGTACTTATTGTAAATGAGAACGATGCAAAATAACGAATTCTATAAATGAAGAAGTCGGATATTTTAGATAGAAATTGGAGTTGTTAAAAATCTGGAAAATTATGTTTAATTGACGAGTTAAATGAATGAAATAACATACTCAAATTTGGATGAGAACGGAGAAACTTTTACGGAACAGTTATCGATCACCGGTGTCAAAAACGATAGGTTGTTGTTGTATTTACTCTTTGGTTCTACGGCTTCCCATTCAACTCCCTTCCAATTTCTTTGTTTCGTTTTATTTTAGTACAAATCAGGGTTCACAAGGTCTATTTATTTATGTTTTTGTTTTGGAAAGCGGCGGATAGAAAACAAGCAGCAAAACCTAACAAATTCATCTAAATATTTGTAAAATTAGTTAACAGCTCATGCCTACCTAACAAATTCATCTAAATATTTGTAAAATTAGTTAAGAGCCCATGCCTACCTTACATATATCAATCGGATTCTACAATTTAGCTTGTCCTATATATTTTAATGTGTCGTTATTATTTATATATCTTTATTTTAAAGAAACAATTATATGGATATTTATTTATTTTTTAAAAAAATATGTTTAATTAGGTTTTATTCTTCTATATGGATCTAACCCATAAAACACATTTTTTTTAATAACTATAATTATTACTATAATATTTCTCAAAATCAACCCATAAAAATACTATCATCTTTATAAAATAGTCAAAACGATTAAATAAATATAACATCAACAATTTATATTAATTACTAAATCACAATAAAGATGTATAAAATCATCATGTCATATGTTATACATAAATTAAGTAAAGGAAATCAATCACAATATTTCTAACATCTCAAGATAGTTATTTATAAATTAAATAATTTAAAATAGAAAATAGTTATAAATAATTGAAATATAACTATGTACATACATAACATCAATCTAATGCACTGAAAAATATTACATTAATTGGGTACACGTATATACACGTAAAATCGCATAAAATATTTATTTTTATATTTAAATATTACACTAAAATACTATTATTTTTAGAAAAATATATAGAATAATAAAATAAATATTTATTATTTATATTGCTCATTAAATATAACATCTATCAAACCAACACATCATAGAAAGCATCCTTATAACAAAAATTACTCACGAAATTTATCAACATATATTATAAAATAATTTTAACATCAAATTAATTATTTAAAATCCTATTTAATTAATAAAATAATTTATTATCAAATTTAGGGTGTTACAAAATTGGTAGTGGGATTGTGATGAGGTGGTACTTATCCCTTAGGTACCGGGCCGAATGGCCGGGGTGTTACAAAAACTATGTAAGACCCATAATTTTAAAGTGTACTTTATGTATTTTAATGGATCTTGGTATTGAACTCATGGGCTTTTTAGCCAAAGTTATTAATATTTTGGAGTTTATATAATCAAAAGGTATTTTGATGCTTGATTAAAATTACTCGTCGATAAATAAGTTAATTAACTGCGGTGAATCTTTTACGAATAGTTTTATGCGTTTTGGGTAAAAGAGTAATTTAATAAATATCTATAAAGTTGGAGATATTTGTTAATTATTATTAATATATATATATATATTTATATATATAGAAAAGGAAAAGAAATAAATAAGGAGAAGAGAAGTAGAAAGGAAAGAAAAAGGGAGAAAGGAAAAACAAAGGAAGGAAAATCATAATTTCCTTCTTCCTCACTGCCTCGCGTGAACAAATTTCTTCCTCCCTCCATTGTTGCTCGTTTTTGCTTTCTTTTCCTCCCTTAGAGTTCGAAATTGATAGTGGGTTATAGGACAAGGATTTCTCAACTTCACTCTTCCTCTTTGATTCAAAAACGGAGAAAAACGGTATTAGGGATTCAAACTCAAATCTCCCCGTTTCATCTAGATCTAAGCGTCGTTTCAAGAAGTGATAGAAGGGAAAGTTGCTCACCACTACACTACGGTGCTAGTGAGCTAACTTTGGAAGCGGCGTTGCGAGCGGAGATTTTTACCGGATTTGCTCACGGTACCGTAATCGGACGAAAAAGCTAAAGTGAAGGTAAGGGCTCCTTCCAAACTTTTAGTTTGCATTTAGGGACTTACTTGTGGTTGTGTGGAAAAGAATTTGGTTAGGGTTAAAGTAAGGTTTTATGGAGAATGAATTTTAAACCCATTTATGTATGATTTTGAGTATATGAAACTTGTTGTGTTTGAGTGATGGATTATGTTGATTTGTGTTCGTTGTTTTGACGTATTCTAAATTGATAACTGATGAAATTTGAGTTTGTTTTCTGTGGTTTGTGTGGAAAATGATTTGGAATGAAGTAGGGATTGATTGTGAAAGTATGTGTGAGTTTGTTTTGTGTGGTTTGTATGGAAAATGATTTGGAATGAAGTAGGGATTGATTGTGAAAGTATGTGAAAGTTGGTTTTGTGTGGAATTTGAAAACCATTAAGTTAATCGAGTATTAAGAATGGGGAATCTCTTAATGTCTTGTTTACTTAATGTGAGTTTGTGAAAATCATTTAAGTTAAATGAGAATTAAGAATGGGGAATCTCTTAATGTCTCGTTTACTTAATGTTGTTTTGAAAATCGTTTAAGTTACTTAACGTTGCTTGAAAATCGTTTAAGTTAACTGAGCGTTAAGAATGGGGAATCTCTTAATGTCTTGGTTACTTAATGTTTGTTTTTGAAAATCGTTTAAGTTAAATGAGTATTAAGAATGGGGAATCTCTTAATGTCTTATTTACTGAATGTTTTGTTGTGGGAATCGTTTAAGTCAAAAGTATATTAAGAATGGGGAATCTCTTAATATGTCTGTTTGATTAATGTTTGGCGTGAAAATCGTTTAAGTCAAATGAGTGTTAAAAATGGGGAATCTTTTAATAACTGCATTTGCTTAACGATTGTTGTGAATGGAGTCAGTATACGCTCATGCATTTTCATGCTTTTTGTAAATCGTGCAGACCCGTGATAGGTGGCACCTTGATAAATAGTACTTTGGCCTGTGATAGGCGGTACATTTATGATTTACGTTTTTGTAAGTTGTGCAGACCCGTGATAGGTGGCACCTTGGTAAATAGTACTTTGGCCCGTGATAGGCGGTACACTTACGACTTACGGTTTTTTGTAAATTGTGCAGACCCGTGATAGGTGGTACCTCGGTAAAGAGTACTTTGGCCTGTGATAGGCGGTACCTTTACAATTTACGTTCTTTTTAGTAAGCCGTGCAGACCCGTGATAGGTGGCACCTTGGTAAACGATACGGGCCCGTGATAGGCAGTACGTTTATGGTTTACGCTTTTTAGTAAATCGTGCAGACCCGTGATAGGTGGCACCTCAGTAATAGGTACTTTGGCCTGCGATAGGCGGTACAATTATGATTTACGGCCCTTCGAGGAGGGTTTTGGTTTGGAATTCCGAGTCCATGCATTTTGGCATATACGCATTGCATTAGGGTGCTCGGCACACGAGTCGTGGTTGATCCAAATTATGATTGTGTTGATTTTGCTAAGTGTTATGGTTTGAAATTATGTGTAAGTGTGTTTTGATTCAGATTGTGATTTCGTTGATTGCACTAAGAGTTATGTTTTGGAATTGTGTGATAGTATGTTAGGTTGTAAAAACATTTTCGAAACTCATAATGACGTGGTGCTTGTATGGGTATTGCTAAGTGTTAAGGTTTGGAGTGGTGTTTGTATGTGATTGAGTTAGTTTATGTATTTTTGAAAGAATACACAGGGAAATCGATTTACCCAATCGATTTGATGAGTTACAGGGGCCCTGTCATTCACGAAATCGATTTACCCAATTGATTTTGTAAGAAGTATTTCAAAATCATTTAAGAAATCGATTTGGTAAATCGATTTGGATACAATTGGATTCAAGTCAGGGACTTCGTTTTCCCGAAATCGATTTTCCCAATCGATTGGATTCAATACAGGGGCTCTGTCTGTCTGTCAATCGATTTACCCAATCGATTGAGTCAATCGATTTACCCAATCGATTGATTTAAGCCCAGAGTTCAGTTTTCACTAAAAACTTTCAGGAAATTGATTTCCCCAATCGATTGGTTCAGTGGGAAATCTTATGTTGAGTTTGATAATTGATTTCTCAATTGATTTATCAATGCTTTGTTCAGTTGTGTATTACTTGATGGATTGATAACTCTATTTGATGTCATTTACATTTGGCAAGCTTTACATGAACTTTTAGCATGTGGAAAAACCCATCTAATATGTTTGATAAATTGAAAAGGTTATTTGTGCATTGAAAAGTTTAAATGTTATGTGTTAACTGTTAATTTCGGTTGGTGACCCTTTACAACTATTGTGGAAATCTGGGCTTTGCCCTCAGATGAGAGTCAGGATGATCCTACCGGTACGTACCCTCCGGAAGGGAATGTGGATGGGAGTGCTTGATCGGAGCTACGTTAGGAGAATCTAACGGGGCGCGTGGAGATTACTCAAGGCGTATAGTTTTTTTTGGTTATGTATAGAATGATCAGACTAGGTTGTCACTCAGGACACATATGTCCTTCTTTTGGGCTACTTTTATTGTAAAGTTGAAAGGATGTACATGTACTATTGCTGACAGCAGGACATGCCTTGGATTTATATTTTGAAAACTTTTCCGCTGCTTGTAAATTTTAATGACTTAGTTATATATCCAAAGGTTTTATTTTATTAATTTGCTCGGTTTTATTTATTTCCTTGTTGTATTTTTAATTTCTTTCGAAAAAAAAAATACACCCTCGCTTTGAAAAACGGGGTGTTACAAACTAGGTGTACGAAGAGACATTCTAAGCTCATTTAGCTAGAAGCCACTTAGTCTTAAGGATAGTTTTGTGATAATTAATGTTAGTATAGGTAAAATAAGAAAAACACTTAAACGTTGTCACTTCTTACTACTACTAGACATTTATGTTCATTCCCTCACTTCTTGTATCTCTCACCCACCACTCCACTGCCACACCTCATTTTTACTTTCTTCTTTCCCTCATCTTGAAGTAGATCACATCATACTCCACTTCTCCTCTTTACTCACTGACATCCTATTTAACCTCATCTTTCACCAAAGTATAATGATAAAGGAAGACAACATAATCATTCCATTTCCTTCTTGTTTTGTGAGCTATGAGAGGAAGATAAAATAAGAAGAGTTGGAAGGATGAAAATAGGTAGAAAGAACAAAACTATGATGGAGAGAAAGTTAGCGTTTACATGATGCGGTAGAAATGAGGACTACGTTGATGAGGTAGTATTTTACAGTGTTTTTTTCATGTCATTTACAGCACTTTTTCAAAAAATCAAGCGTTGTAGTATCTAACGCTTAAAAAGATACAACAACACTCTTTAAAATAAAAAAATGTTGTCGATTCCTTCTAAAAATGTGCTGCTTGTTGTACTAGTTTTACAGCGCTTTTTCGAAAAAATGCTGTAAAATATAGCGCTCCCACCTCCTTATATTACATAGCTTTTAAAACCCTTTTTTGACAAGCGTTGTAAAAGACTTGCGCTTTCACATATTTAAATGACTTATTACAGCACTTTTTCTGAACTGTAATAGGTGCATTTTTATGCACGTTTTACAATGCTTTTTCAAAAAACGTTGTAATACGTGCATCTTTATTCTATTTTTAATAAAAAAACGTTGTAAATGACATTTTTAAAATAACGCTTGTTTGTATAAATAGGTTTTTTATGGCATTTTTTTAAAAAAACGTTGTCTTTTAATTTTTTTCCAAAAGCATTTTCATCCAACACATTATATTGACATAATTACTATATTTTTCATTTAAACAGCAACAACAAACTTGTAACTTTACATATTGACACAAAAAGTTCACAACAACATAACTACATAACTTTATAACTTTACATATTGACACAATCAGTTCACAACAAACTTGTAACTTTATATATTGACACAATCAGTTTACAAACAGCACATGATATTGACACAATTATATATTTTTTACATTTACATATTTACAAAAACACTAAACTATATAACTTTAAATATTCATAACAGAACCTTGCAACACAACACATATTTTTTACATTTACATATTCACAACCTTGCAGTATGCCAATTTCCCAGCAAATCAAATAATTTTCATTTCGATCACATACTTACACCAGTCTTCCTTTATTTCAGTTTGATATCTTTCAAAGTATGTTGGACTGAAATTGCCAAAGTATTGTGCGATGTAAAATTTGAACATAAATAAGTTAGAATCAAATATATACATAGTTTATATATCAAAATCAAAATATAATGAAAATACCGTACCGTTTCTGGAATTATAATTTGATTCATATCAACAATCTCCTTCATGAATCGCAATATATAGTACCTGCAGTCTATGTTGTTAGTTTGACGAGGGCACTATAAAATAAAACATATAAGTCAATAAATATGTGTGCATTGATTGCTAATAAAATTTTAAAGACATATTTCAAACCTTTATTGGAATCCATGTGATGTTATTTGACTTTTGCTTCGACACTATAGCACCCCTTTGAGCTCGGAAAGCTTGTAAAACATTATCAAATAAATGTGATTATTATAGCGTTAACAAACACATTATATATATATATATATATATATGTAAGAAATAAATGAATATTACTTACGTGTCGAAGATAGTCTTTATTTTCGAGTGATTGTTGTACTGGTCGTGCAAGGGATCAAAATAGTATACAACTTCAGAGGTCGCGTTGATTGTAAATAGAACCTAATGTGCCCTACAACAACAAAAATTTGGTTGACAATTTTGTTTACACAACTAATAAATTAATATCTCATAAATTAAAAAAGATATAAATAAAGAATATATAATTACCCTGAATTATATGGCGCAAGTAACAACTTATCCTTCTCTTTATTTCCCAATAGGATATCTATAACATATTTCTTTACATTAACTGGATCGAGTTTAAACATTGAAAGCTTATGCGGAGACAAGAATGAAAATCTATCTGACAATTTGCGCGTGCACACCAACTTCTCATACAAAAACCTTCAATGAAAATGTCAAATTATATTAATTACCAATAAATTAAATTAATTAACAATTAATGCAATTAAAAGTAATTTTTATCTTAAATAAAGTATTTTCCCTAATGTATAAGCTGATGACAGTAGCACTCAGCTCCTTATGATTGAGAAGTTCATATATGTGCTCTTTTTCAAGTAGTTCTTCATACTCATCTCCGAAAATAGCTTTATCCATGCTTATGATACGTGAATCGTTGTTGTCCATATTCGTTTTTGTTTGTATGTCAAGACACGACCCAAATCGAGCATGGCGTGAATGACTTATTTTAGGAGCAGTAATTGATTTACCCTGATCCAGTTTTTGAATTTTGGCAGCTTTATTACCCTCCAAATTTTGAATTTTGCTGTAACACCCCGATTTTTAACAACGCGACTGTATTTCTAAAAAAAAAAATAAAACAAAGAAAATACTTTTGGATAAAATATTTAAGTCGTAACATAACGACAAAAGTCAACAATAATTACAAGTAGTGGAAATAGTTTTTGAAATACAAACCCAAAGTATTTATCCGACAAAATACATCGGGGCTATGAGACCTATCAGACATAGCTCATACCCCTAGAGTATTCTCAGTAGACACCTATACAAAAGCACTGAACCAAGAATTTTAACTTCCCCACTTCGCATCAGAAAATGGTACAAGGACCCATTAAAATAAAAGTCAAGTTGACAATATGAGGTATAGGTACAGTCTTTCAAATTGAAATAAATACACCCACAAAAGAAAGACAATTAAACCCAATACAACCCTCTAATCTGATCATTCTACAAAAAGCTATACAACTTGGGTGATCTCCACACGTCCCGCAAGATCCTTCTGACATAACTTCAATTAGATATGATAACTACTTTTCCATCTCCAGGGTACTAACCGGTAGGATGATCCTGGTTCTCATCTGAGGGCAAAGCCAAGATTTCCACAATAATTATAAAGGTCACCAACCGAAATTAACAAATATCACATAGCAAAATTCTTACATTTTCAAATGCTCAAAAGAACCTTTCGTCTTAGCATACTCCTCGAAAGGGTTTTCATATGTCCAAAAAAATGCATAAACAATGTTGAACAATGAAGTTTTAACAAAATGCACTGTCGTAGCCGAATACAACTGAGAAAATGCAGATTTTCAGTTCTAAAATGCCTTTGAAACAATTAACACTTCAAACATTAACATTCTCAATTATGAACACATAATTAACACCAAATTAATCTCCAAAAATTTACACCTCAATCACACCTCGAATATTCATAACATCAATTATGAACGCATAAGTACATCGAAACTTAATCAACCCCACTTCACACCTCAAAGCAATTACGACAACTCACAACAACAACCGAATATGTATATACAATCATCATATCATCACAAACATAACTCGTGTGCCAAGCACTCTAATGCAATGTGTATATGCCAAAATGCATGATTCTGAAATACCAAATCAAAACCCTCATCGAAGGGCGTAAATCATAATCGTACAATCTCTCACAGATAAGTACTAATTTCCAAAGTGCAATCCCTCACAGATCAGCATGATTTACTAGCGTGCAGTCGCTCACATACCAGCACGACATACAAGAGTGCAGTTGCTCACAGACCAGCACGATTTACAAGAGTGTAGTCACTCATAGACCAGCACGATTTTCTAGAGTGCAATCACTCACAGATCAGCATATTCTAGAGTGCAATCTCTCACATATCAGCACAATATACAAGAGTGCAATCGCTCACAAACCAGCACGATTTTCTAGAATGCAACCGCTCACAGATCAGCACATTCTAGAGTGCAATCTCTCACATATCAGCACAACATACAAGAGTGCAGTCGCTCACAGACTAGCACGATTTTCTAGAGTGCAATTGCTCACAGATTTTCTAGAGTGCAATCTCTCACAGATCAACACAACATACAAGAATGCATTCGCTCACAGACCAGCACGATTTTCTAGAGTGCAACCGCTCACAGATCAAATTTCTTTTCCACAAAATCACAAATAATGTCCTAAATGCAAACTAAAAGTTTGGAAGGAGCCCTTACCACAAAATCACAATTAAACATACATTTCAGTTAAACATACCTTATCAAGAGTAACAAGATTTTTGGGCCATGCCACGTAACTACCTATTTCTTCTCCCAAATACTTCATATCTCCATCGTTGTTCGGTATAGGCAATGGTGCATTTGGTTCGAAAGCAATCACGAGTGATACTTTGACATGGCCAGTAGGGATCAGAGTGTTGTGCTATACTTCTCCCAAAGTATTGTACAATGTTCCTTTTCCAACCTTGTGATGAGTAGGGGAGGATAAATACAGCACGCAAGTAGATACACCCTAAATCAATGGTTAATACATAAGTATGTGAAACAATTAGGTTGAATAAATTTCTTATTTTATTAAGTAATTAATTACCTCGAGAAGACTTTTAAGACCAATGTTGCAACTAGCATTTTCACTCTTCATTTGTATTTAACATGTAGCTAATCCGAAAGTTGCTTTTCTTTATTCGTCTTCACCAATAATGCCACTTTATCTGTTAGGACTTTGAGCTTCTCTAATACTTCCTCATTAGATGGATTTGGACGCTTCTCTTGTGAAAAATAGTGGGTTGGAGTTAAGCCAAACTCTTTCCCCCTCACGCGGCCGGAATATTCAGGAACATTAAATACTTTATCGAGTATGTCCCTGCAACTAACTTGTTTATTGTCCTCTTCATTTTCAGAACTTTATTCTAGATTTTCTCAAAATACACGTAAGATTAAATAGATAAGTTCAATATCATTTTTAAAATACTATTAAAAAATATTAAAGTGATAATATACTTACACAAAGTTGTATCACTTTTTGAACATTTTCATTATCAACAACTCCATCTTTATTTACACGAGCCTCCTTCCACAAAATATGACGACCTAATGGTTGATCGGATTGGGTCTCTTGTAGCAATTCATTAAGACATGAACAAAAGCTATTCGTTAAGATTATAAACAAAATATTAGTTAGAAACTATAGTTTATAATGTACCACATTATATAAAAGTGATGTTCACTTACAATTTTTTGCTCTAAATGTGCATATCTCATACGAGATTTTTTGTATGGATGCATTGAATTTTTTGCCCTCTTGCGATTTGCCGTACTTATACTCTATATAAAAAAAATTAACAATCATTTAATAATTTAAAATACGCTATGAATATGAATAATAAAACACAAATGCTAATAAATTAATCACTTACCACATACGTGGGGTCTGCAGGTTTAGCTACAAATGCGCTCCATTCGTCATTTGATATATAGTGTTTATATAATTTTGGATCTTCAACATTCATATTTCTATCACGATCTCTTAGGTAGCAGTTTGATAGATGAGATATAAATTCCCGATGTATTTTTCCGGCAACTCTAAGCATGTAAGTTTTTCTCACCTCATCAACATCAAAAGCAGACTGCAAACCAAATAAAGATATAGTTTGAGTAAAGTATTTTAATAGAAAAAATTATAAGTAACAAAAAAGTGGAGTAAAAAAGTTACTTTTATATCATTATTCCACAGTATATCTTTTGCATCCTTCAAAGCCTTATATCTCCAATTGTCAACTGTAATTGGGATATTCTGATGAACAACAATACAATATATAACTTACCAACATGGAACTGTCGAGCTCAATTGGTTGGCCACTTTCATTTCATCCCACCTAATAAACTCATATATAAGTACATGCTTGCAAAAAAGATAAAAAAATAAACAGCAAACAAACTATAGTATACCTCAAATTTTATGCTATTACTTCTTGCTTTTATGACATTTTGCGTAATGGTTGCACCACGTTTAACTTCATTTTCATAAGTATTAGTGTTGACAACTTCCTCATTTTGACGATCCAAAGCCTTGTTAGAATCCATTTATCTACAACAAGTTCAACATGCAGTTCAGTATAACTTCAACAAGTTCAACGTGCAGTAGTGTAAGCACGTAGCAGTATAAGTTCAACATGCATTTTAGTGACAACAAAAAATTAATAAATACAATACCTAAAGAGTGTGAAGAAATACGTAGGGTTCGTAGGGTTATAACTTTGTTTAAGAAGGAACAACGAGTTCAACATAACTTCAGTATAACTTCAACAAGTTCAACATGCAGTAGTCTAAGTACGTAGCAGTATAAGTTCAACATACATTTTAGTGACAACAAAAAATTAATAAATGCAATACCTAAAGAGTGCAAAGAAATACGTAGGGTTACGACTTTGTTTGTTCAGTATAACTTCAACAAATTCAACATGCAGTAGTCTAAGTACGTAGCAGTATAAGTTCAACATGCATTTTAGTGACAACAAAAAATTAATAAATACAATACCTGAAGAGTGTGAAGAAATACGTAGGGTTCGTAGGGTTACAACTTTGTTTAAGAAGGAACAGCGAGAATGCGCAAAAATACTAACGGTTCGTAGGACAGAGTGTGGTTCGCAGAAATACTTAATGAGGGTTACGTATTTCAATGAGCAAAGTACGTAATAATGTTTTTAGGGATAGTAACAAAGATGGAGTATGGTTCGCATTGGAGATGGTTGACAATATGGTTCGTAGGGATAATAGGGTTCGTAATGAGAAGGACAATGAAGAGGAGGAGGACACTAAAGCGTAGTGAAGTTTATGTAATGAAGAGGAAACTGAATCGGTTTTCTGTTATATATAAAACCCTATTACAGCGCTATTTTGAACGAGCGCTATAAAAGACCTCCTTATTGTATTTTTTAAAAGCCTATTACAACACATTTTAGAAGCCTTTTAAAGCGCTTGTTTAAAAGCGTTATAAAAGACCTCCTTATTTTATTTTTTAAAATGCGTTTTAAAATACATCTTTATTTTCTTATGTAATAGGGTTGTATTTTCAAAAGCCTTTTAAAGCGCTTGTTACAAAAGCACTGTAAAAGACCTCCATATTTTATTTTTAAAAGCCTTTTACAGCGCTTTTCCAAAAAATACTTTAAAATACCTCTTTATTTTCTTATGGAACAGGCGTTGTATTTTTAAAAGCCTTTATAGCGCTTTGGCTACAAGCGCTTTAAAAGACCTATTTAACTTAGTATAAAACAAAGCTTTTTGACCTCCTTATTTTTTAAAGGCTGTTATAGCGCTTATTGACAAAAGCGCTGTAAAATTACAAGTTTATGTTTAGTTCAATTCAAGTAAAATACATATATTTAGATTTTTTTTTCTTTCAGATAATTAGATATATATATCAATGCCAAATTACATGATCAGCTCATAATGGGACGATCAATTCAAGTTCAAGAAAAATTCCCAGTACTCAAACAAAGCTTTTTCAAGTTCAATATAAGTTGAAAATCAGTTATGGCAGGTCAAACGTACACTTAAATTACATGAACTTAGTATAAAGCACAAAGATAAATCAAGCTAAATATAAGAAGAAAATCAAATACAATTCAAGCCAAATACTAAAATGCTAAATTTTGGCAAATCAAACAATTAAATTACATGAACTCAGTTCAGATTACATGGCTTATATAAAACAATTAAACACATTAAGATGCCCTTATTCTTTTCCTGGTTGGATTCACATTTGTTTGTCCATTAACGATATGAAACGATGGATTAATCCAAATTCCCTCATCATGATCGTCTCTAAGATATAAGCCATCATCAGTTGAATCAATTTCATGTGGTTGTGATGTTGCAAAGAAAAGATCATTACCAACATAAAACACTTATTATCGGCAGGACAACGAACCATTTATTATCGGCAGGATTGGTGACATAAAACACTTGTTGAGCTTGCGACGCTAAAATAAAAGGCTCATCTTTGTATCCTACCCTATTAAAATCGACAAGCAAGACCCCTGACTCATCAATCTGAACGCCATTATTATTATCGATCCACTTGCAACCTAACACGAAATATTTGTAGTTTAAATCGCATATACGCTCGATAACCCCAAAATATAATAGATTTGCATATATTGGGTTTTTGTCTTTCGCAATTGAGACGTGTATCACTTCAGCTACGAGAGTGACTCTGCTATTTTGCATAGTGGTTTGATCATCTTGTTCTTTGGTATAAAATATGTAGTCGTTAATTACATAACTGGTGAAAGAAAAGACATGTAAAATAGGACCATTTGCTAGCCACCTCAATCTAAGTGAAATTGATTTGGGGTCTATATCAAACTTTGACTTTGTGTGATTATTTAACCATGTTATAAAACTTCGATTGTGCTCTCGAGTTATCCAATTTTGATTCTTATTCATGTTCAAACTAGATAACTAATTCAGGTGTATTGTAACATACGGTTGAACCTCACCATCGTTGTGTAGAACATACAATTGTGCATGCTCCCATTTTGTCCTTGATATAGTCATTAGTCTCTTTCCAATTATCCTTTCTCCTGATATTCTTCCTGAATGAAGAGACATGGGAAGCCCTATGGATTCAACATTGACAGATATTCGATACAAAATTCAGTAGCTTTTTCAATAATGTAGCGTTCAACAATACAACCTTCTAGTCGACTTCTACCTTCTACATACCCTTTTAATATTTTCATATATGGTTATATCGGATACATCCATCTCATATAAGTTGGCCCACAAAGTTGTGTCTCCTTAACAAGATGAATAGTAAGGTGAACCATTATATCAAAAATCGAAGGTGGGAAATACATTTCAAGCTCACACAAAGTAACAACAATTTCCAACTACAATGTCAGTAATTTCTGAGGATCGATCACTTCACTACAAATTTCTTTGAAGAAGAAAGATAATCTACTTATGACTCGTCGAACTTTTTCAGGTAAAATGGAACGTATACCTATTGGTAGCAAATTCTCCATTAGAACATGACAATCATGGGTCTTCAAACCTTTTAACTTGAGGTCTTTCATACAAACTAAATTTTTAATGTTTAATGAGTATCCTTCTGGAACTTTAACTTCGTGTAGAAATTTACATAAAACAATTTTTTCCTTTCTAGATAGAGTATGAGCAGTTGGAGGTAGATATGTGCGATTTCCTTTCTTTATGGGACCAAATTCATTTCTTATTCCCATATCGACCAAGTTCAATCTTGCATTGATGCCATCTTTAGACTTTCCTAGAGCGTTTAGTAACGTACCAATAACACTATCAAATACATTTTTTTCAATATGCATCACATCGAGAATGTAACGCCCCAAATTTTTTATCCAAAAATTACTTAAAAATATTAATTTTCTTTTATAAACAACTATAATTATTTTATTCTTATGAATAATTGATCATGTGAAAATTTGAAGATGCGTTAGAAAATGACTTGATTTATTTTTTTGTAAAAGAACATAATGCAATTTGCTAAAATATTATTCATTCATTTATTTGCAAAATTAATATTCCAATTGTTAGATCAATATTTATTTATGCTCCAAAATAAAATAAATTATCTTTAAGTGAAATTCAAAAGAAACAATGTTGACTGAAATTAAGGACATTCAATTGGAATAAAATCTCACTTCCACATTTTTATTAAAAGTTAATAATGACAAGTAAATAACTTTATAATGTACCACAAAAATTTTAGTAATATAAAACATTATTTTTAAATAAAAGTCTCATTTTCCCACGCGTGTGCACCAACCAAACATCATTCATGCAACTCAACTCTTTGAGATCATTAGTACCTAAATGTTGGAATAAGGGGTTAGTTCATCCCACAGCAAAATTAAACTAAATAATAAAATAACAACCATAAAATATGAATATAAAATCCTTTTGTAATAAAAGATTTAAAGAAATTTATTATTTAATAGTTCTCAAAGATATATCAAAAGTCATAAAATGTATCTAAATAAGTAACAACAGTAGAGCAAATAGTTAAATCAAAATAAAAATAACAATAAAATGTATATAAGTTATGCATGCTCCTAAAGATATATGATCCGAATATAACCAACCACACAGGCGTCCACACAGAAGTCACCCATACCAATGGGGAAAATTAAACCAACCACACAGGCGTCCACAAAGATGCATATGATATGTCATGAAATGATAATGATGCTCAAAATGTACAAGTCACCACTCACTTAAATAATCACACACATCATTAGCCACTTCGGCAATCCACAAAGATAACAATAATTAAAACACAAATCACCAGCCACTTAGGCAACCACAAAGATAACAAATATTTAAAACACAAATCACCAGCCACTTAGGCAACCACAAAGATAATTATATTTAAAACACAAATCACCAGTCACTTAGGCAACCACAAAGACAAAGTATTTTAGATTAAATTTTTTAATCACATAAAACATTAAATTTATATTCTCATGGATGTTCATAGTTATAACTCAATAAACTTCAACACATCAAATATGCACGTAAACAAATATCTCAAGATCACTACTTTCATTTTAATAATCCTTAAGATTCGATTTGACTACATGTTATTGATAACCATTAAAACTCATATCACCAAGAATACAATAGCAACATAAATTTTGTTCCTTTCACTATAAAGTTTTCAGCATTCTAAAAATGGACTATTCATTAAATGCATTCAATAATCAATTTTCTCATATTATTAAATTTAAAGAAATATAAAATTCTCATCAATTTTCTCAAGACACATATATTGTTCATAAAAGCCAAGTTTTAAATTTAAAATACTCAAAGGTCAACAAATAAAGTCAAATACATCATAATAAACATATTACTAATTACATCATTATAAAAATTATAACTTCATAATTAAATACTCTAAAACACGTAAAGCACTAAACATTTTCACTACAAACAAATTTATCAAGGGATAATAATAAAATATAACTCTATAATTAAGTTCATCAAGATAGATGTATTATTCAAAAGAGACAATCAAAACATTATAGTTAATTTCTTTACGACAAAAATAAAATCAACATTTTTCTTTTAAGACATCCAGACATCATATCAATATCCTACGAACTGCTAATTTAATATCTAGCTTAACTCTACCTGGGGAAAAGCCCTTACCTTAGGCACTTTCTTCCTTAACATCTCTAAATTCGCACGAGAAATAGCTCATGAGACAATGATGAATTCAACACCGATAGATATTGGGATTTATGACTTAGAAAATTATTTTAGAAGTGTACGAGTGACAAATAGGTGTGACAGCAAGGGGCCTAATGAAAATGTATGAACATAATAGCTATTTACGTTGCAATATTACGATTGAGTTCTTGTCTAAAATTGAAGTGCACTTAATTCCAAAATTATGCTACCAATAATTACTATTTATTCAATTTTATTAGGTTGTTACAAAGTCAATTGAAATCATGTGTATTTATGTGTATGAGTTAATTAGGATTAACTAATAAAGTTAACCATATATTGCAGGATGTCATACCATTTATTTTAATTAAATAAATAATATAGAGGGTCACATCACCCTTTTAATTTTTTATCTAATAGTTACAAAACTAAAAATATCATAAAATTATTTTTATAGACAATTAAAATAAAATTATAATTTTAGTTTAAAAGAGATGAATGCATGACATACAAAAAGGAGAATAGTCTCCTCTAATTGCACAAAAACTCATAATTAAATTTATAATCATCCCTTAAAAAATAAATTAAAGGTGTTAAGAATGAGTTAATGCACATTATGTCACACAATGAATCGTCATAAAATCTTGTCATAAAGGAGAGTAAAAGGATTTCACTAACTCTATAATATCTCTAAAATGAGTACTTATTTGGTCATAAATAAAATTAACAAACAATATAAATTTTATAAATTTCAATTTAATTTAATAACTTAACTAATATATTATCAACTAAAATAAATCAAACAAGACAAAAATACCACTCACACATAGCAAAATAAAACAAACATATGTAACACATCAATTTCGTGATTATTGAAACTAATCAAATAAGCAAAATACACAATTGTCCATGTAGAAATTAATTATGCCATAAACTGTTCTAATGTAATCGTCACACCAAAATAACTAAGTAAAAAGAAAGGTTATAATTATTCAAGTAAAATAGGGAGTGGTAAATTTTAATTTAATTTATTTACATGTAGAATAAATTATTAATTAAATAATAAATTACAAAAATTACTAAAAGACGCATATATAATATATATAAAAATATTAGGGTGTTACAGAGAAATGGCTTATATACAATGACTTCTAATATGGCAATTCAAAGAAAATTGACTTTTTCTTCCATCCAATTTTGACTAGCTCTCCCGCAAAAGGTTTGCCAAATTTATTGGTCAAACCTTGTACTTTTTCAAGTATTTGATATCCAGTCGGTGCTAAAGAAGCTTTATCTTCCTCTGATTTTCCATTAAATACATTTCTCCACCCACTATACTGATGACTATAAGGTAAAAATCTACGATGTCCAAGAAATACATTATTCTTACAATGTTTCAACCGCATCCAATTTGTATTCTCTTCATATATAGGACATGCACACTGACTTTTAATGCTATATCTTGATAAATTACAATATGCTGGAAAATCTTTAATTGGATCGAACAACATAGCCCTCAAATTGAAACATTCTTTCTTATACCCATCATAAACTACCACACCTGTCTCCCACATATTTTTTAAATCATCAATTAAAGGAGTCAAGTATATGTCGATATCATTCCCCAGTTGTTTGGGTCCATAAATTAACAGAGACAACATCATAAACTTACGCTTCATACATAACCGTGGAGGTAGGTTATAAATCAACAAAATCACAGGCCACGTGTTGTGTGAGATGTTTTGAAGATCATGTGGATTCATTCCATCAGTAGAAAGTGCAAGTCGTAGATTTCTTGACTCTATCCCGAATTCAGGATACTCGTGATCAATTTTTGCCCATTGTGGAGAATCTGCAGGGTGTCAAAACTTTCCATCTCTAATTCTTTCATCTACATGCCATGTCAAGTGTTTTGAATCTTCTTCACTGCAATACATGCACCTAAATCTTGGTATTATAGGAAATACCACACGACTATTGCTGGAGTAGATTATTTCTTCTTATATCAAAAGACATTGCATTTTGGACATGCCTTTAGTAATTCATATTCGTTTCGAAATAAAATGCAATCTTTAGGACACGCATGAATCCTTTCGTAACTCATGCCAATAGAGCACAAAATTCATTTAGCCTCGTAGGTTCCACTAGGAAGTTCATTATCATCTGACAACATATCTTTTAAGAGTGTTAATAATTATATGAAGCTTTTATCAGACTATACATTACTCGCTTTTAAGTTGTACAACTTTAATATCACCAACAATCTTGTGAATTTAGTACAACCATTATATAATGGTTTCTATGCATCACTCAACAAACTCTCAAACATTTTAGGACAATCCCAAAGATCTTCTTCAACAGCTTTTGCAATCTCCTCAACTCGATTCGGCTCATATGCATCTGTGTCGAAATCAGTTGAAGCATATGTCGAACCATTCTCAAAATTAATGTTTCCTTTTTTTTCTCACCATGTCTTATCCAACATGTATAGCTTTGATCAATTCCATGTCATACTAAATGTCCTTCCAATTCATCTTCTCTAACGCGTTTTCCAAAACAACATTTTAAACAAGGACAAATGACTCTATTTGGATCTTTTGCATTCTTCACTGCAAACTCAACAAACTTCTTCACTCCATTTTCATACTCTTTTGACAATTGATTGGCAGACATCTATTTCAGATCCATTTTATATGACCTATATAAATACAGTGACACAAATAATAAGCTACTGATAACATTATAAAAAGACCAGATCAACAAATTTCAAAAAAGAATAGATTTTATATGATTTATTATGTAACAATTTATTAGTTTTAGTGACAACCACAAATTAATAAATACAGTACCTGAGACAACATATCCATTTTTTTTAAAGGAGGAGCAGTAGATGAGCGCACAGTAGAGGAGATGAGGGTTTGCAGAGTAGAGGAGATGAGGGTTCGTAAATTTGTTTTAAATTTGTTTTTATTTATTTAAAGTAAATGATTTTTATTTAAAGTGAATGATTTTAAAACGCTTGTATAATAAGAACTCTAATAGGTCCTTTAATTATGTGAAAGCGCAAATCTTTGACAGCGCTTATATAAAAAGCGCTCTAATAGGTCATCTAATTATGTGAAAGCGCAAATATTTTACAACGCTTGTTGTAACACCCCGATTTTTAACAACAAGAGTGTATTTTTTTTTTCAAAACAGATTCATAATAACAAAGAAATAAATAAGAAAATAATTTTGGATAAATATTTAAGTTGTACACAACGACAAACGAGTCAACAGAATTTACAAGCAGCGGAATAGTTTTTGAAGTACGAACCCAAAGTATTTACACATCAAAAAGTGGTGCATGGACCCATCAAATAAAATGTCAAAGGGACAATATTGGTATAGGTACAGTCTTCCAAATTAAAATAGATACAACCAAAAAGAAAGACATTTAGTCCCTATACGTCCACCTAATCTGATCATACTACAAAAACTGTACAACCCGAGTGATCTCCACGCACCTCACAAGATCCTCTAACACAGCTCCAGTCAGGTGTGTCCAATTACATTCCCATTCACAGGGTACTAACCGGTAGGATGGCCCTGGTTCTCATCTGAGGTTAAAGCCTAGATTTCCACAATAGTTGTAAAGGGTCACCAACCGAAATTAACAATTAACACATAACATTTAAGTTTTTAAATGCACAAAATAACCTTTCAACTTAGCATGCACCTTAAAAGGGTTTCCATATGCCAAACATTCATAAACAAAGTTGAAAAATGAAGTTTTTAACAAAACAGCACTATTGTATTCGAATACAACATCTCTGTATTCGAATACAACATCTATGTATTCGAATACAAGGTTGTTTCAACATTCAGAAGCAAAAACATCATGTCTGTATTCGAATACAGCCGTCTGATTTCGACTACACAGCAAGGCAGTAGCAAAACAACATGTATGTATTCGAGTAAAACAGTCTGTATTCGACTAAACAGTAAGTCAATGGCAAAAACAGCATGTCTGTATTCGAATACACATCAGACAGTAGCAGAAAAACAGCAAAATTCAGCTTTTTAAAGGGTTTCGAAACCAATCAACACTTACACACAAATCCAAACAATCACACTTAACAATTATAGCGCAATCACCACGACATCTTGAGTTTCGAAATGGTTTTGCAATCAACCACACTTACACGCAATTCCAAAACATCCACACTTGGCAATTATAACACGATCACCGTGACGACTTGAGTTCAAACACTCAATCATAATCTTAAATCAAACATGACTCGCGTGCCAAACACCCTAATGCAATGTGTATATGCCAAAATGCATGGACTCAGAATTCCAAACCAAAACCCTCCTCGAAAGGTCGTAAATCACAATTGTACCGCCTATCACAGGCTGAAGTACTAAATTACCGAGGTGCTACCTATCACGGGTCAGCACGATTTACTAAAAACGTAAATCATAAATGTACCGCCTATCACACGCCGAAGTACTATTTACCGAGGTGCCACCTATCACGGGTCAGCACGATTTACCAAAAATGTGCAGACTATCGCAGACCTTACACAACGCGACAATCTCCGCAAGGATAAGATGAACCAACAAATCACATGGAATCATCTCGTGGCCCATTCGGTCACCATGTACTATAAAATGCATGAGCATACTCTGACTCTATCCACGACAATCGTTAAGTAAATGCAGATATTAAAAGATTTCCCATTTTTAATACTCATTTAACTCTAACAATTTTCACGAAAATCATTAAGTAAACAGAGATATTAAAAGATTCCCCATTTTTAATACTCGTTTAACTCTAACAATTTTGACGACAATCATTAGGTAAATACATATATTAAGAGATTCCCCATTCTTAATACTCATTTAACTCTAACAATTTCGACGACAATCATTAAGTAAATACAAATATTAAGAGATTTCTCATTCTTAATACTCATTTAACTCTAACAATTTTCACTACAAACATTAAGTAAACAGAGATATTAAAAGATTCCCCATTTTTAATACTCGTTTAACTCTAATGATTTTCAAATTCCACACAGAACATACTCAGACATATTCTCAAATTCAATCTACAATTCACACCAAATCACATCAATTCATTTTTCCACAAAATCCACACAAACACATCTCAAAATTTATAAATATTAATTATGAACATGTCAAACACGACAACCACAAAATTATCTCAACCCACCACTCAAACACATCAAATTTCATTTCCTCAAAATCACACATAAATGAGTTAAATTCATTTTCCATGAAACACTCATCAATATCACCAAAACCCAACTCTAAAATTTCACCCATAAAAGCATTATATTCATTTTCCCCAAATCAACACTTCAACCCTAACAAATTCCTTTTCTACACAACCACAGTTAAGTCCCTAAATGTAAACTAAGAATTTGGAAGGATCCCTTACCTTAACGTTAGCTTTAACGAGCGATTACGGCACCGCGAGTAATTCTGATAAAATCATTGTTCGCGACATCGCTTCCAAAGTTATATTTTACAGCGCTTGTGTTTCAAGTGCTCCAAAAGCGCTGTAAAACATTATGTGAGGGCGCTTTAGTTTACAACGCTTTTGAAAAAGCGTTGTAAAAGTCTTGTAAACATTATGTCCAATCCCTATGTGACCCTATATGACCCTACAATAGCACTTTTTCCATAGCGCTTGTCAAAAAAATATTGTTGTATCCTTTGTTATTTTTAAAATATTATACAACAACATTTGTATTTAATAAGCGCTATAAAAGGCGTGCTATAAAATGTCATTTTCGGCATAGTGACAACAGTCTGAAAAATGAAGAATGTTTTGGTAATTAAAGCTGAAGTCTGAAAAAACCAAGAACGTTCTCCCTTTCATAGCTTTAAATCCAAGAATGTTCTAGTTTTAACAGCATTAATCCAAGAATATTCTGATTTACAAAGAACAAAATCTTCTTTAGTTTAAGATTGATCTGGATAATGAAAGTATATCAATCTACATTACAAATCTCCAGTATTTACTGCAAAGGAGCATAATTATATACTTGAGATCATTTGGGACAGATTCAAAGAGAAAATGATCAGCAAAAGCAAAGGCAATTCATCAAGAATATAAAGCAAGATTAATCTCCAAAGTTGATGGCTTGCGATAGACAAGAACATTTATGGTTTGTTGATAAACCAATCCCTATTATGAAGGTACCAGAAGTAGGTAAACAAAAATCATACCGGAAAGATCTACTCCAAAATGTTAACAAAGGCAAAAGCTAAGCATCAAGAACTAACAAGCAAGATCAAATCAGTTTCTAGTGCAAGGAAAGCTCTTGCAAATCACGAACGGATTTCCAGCTCATATATTAGGAATGTACAACTCTCATATGGGCAAAAGAATCACTCAGAAGGATCAAAGGCACAACTCAAAGCAAAAGTGTCAAATGATTATTCTCTAGTAGTGTAACATCAGTCTCTAGATTGATAAACATTCTTCAGTCTATTGCACTTGATCTTTAGCAGCAAACATCTTCCTCTAGAACGATTAACAACTATCTCCAGAATGATCAACATCATTCTCCAGTATGATGACATCAGTCCAAAATGATACGAACATTCTCCAGCTTATTGACCATCATTCTCCATCTTTGTTACATCATTCTCCAGCCTTATTTCATCATTCTTCAGCCTGTTTTGCACGATTCAAAAGACAGACTTAATATGAATCAATTAAGCACATCTCTGAGATGTTTGTGTGCATAAACAAAAGATCATCACAATCAAAAATTAGAAGCTATAGATAAGACATTGTTAACATAGAAGTACAAATGTAGAATGTTCAAAACAGTAACATTCAAAGTTCCAAAAGTCTGGTCTTTGGTCAAAGTCTGACACATGACAACATCCACCTTTTCAACCTCCTTGAAGCCTATAAAAGGAACCCTAAACTCAAGGAAAACGCAGAGCTTCAAGTACTAAGCAATTCATTACTCATTTCAATCATACTTAAATTTCCCTCACTCAAATACATTGAATTAGTTCTGATTTTTCCCATTTGATTCTTAGAATTATTCTCGTGTATTTCTCTAACAAAGAATCAAAACACAAACAAGTGTTGAGCCTTCTTAGATTCTAACAAAACACTTTAAATTATATCATTGTAAACTCAAGGCGATAGTGTGAAGTATAATTTTGAGTAAGCTTGTAGGAAATCCTTTTATGATTAAAAGGTGAACTATAAAATCCTATCTAAAGATTGATAGGTGATTTGCTTTAACTCCTTTCTGGGTGGAAAGGATTTGTTTTTGTAACAGATCAAGGTTGATCTGAAACAGGGTGTGTAAAACCACGATTCCTTTTCGTTTTAGCACTTAGTGAAAATCTCACAGTTGTGAGGACTGGACATAGTCTATGAATTAAGATATATCTTTGTGTGGTATCTCTTCTCTTATCTATTTACTTTCAGTCTGTTTGATTATCTAGTTAAATAGATAAATTAAATTATTAATTTTAACTAACCAAGAACGTTCTCTGTTTTCTAGTTAAAACCAAGAATGTTATTCGTTTTTTGTTTTCACAACCAATATCAATTTTAAGTTATTTTCTTCAAATTTTACCAGGAATTTTAAAATGGTGCATTTACAATTCAAATCCCCATTTCTTGTAAATTGACATTGCTACTTCAATTATAGTCTAAATGTCTATTATAAAAAAATCAGATGAAATAAAATATAAAAAAATCACAAAAACAACTACTATAATTATAAAATAATTAAAGTTGTCAACCTAAATTCCTAAACCAAAATTTGATATACTACTTCTATTTAATATATTTTTATAAATTTATAACTTAAAATTCTACAATACAATATTATATTTTTTATTTATCTATTAAAATTTTAAAATTTCAATCACCTCAATATTTCAGTTCAAGATCCGCCATATGTCGTTGCATGTCTATCCAAGACAAAATTCTACTTTATCTACAATGAAAAATATCCCTCCTCTTTAATATTTAAATAATTTATCCTATCATGTCACTTGTGCAACCACTCATCCATAAACTTATATCTACGAGAGTTTACTTTCTTAATGTTTTTTTTTTTTAACATAAGAACAAATTTGACAAATATTTTGCCCTCCAGATATGTACTTCCGAATTAAAACACAGTTTTTCAATCCTCCAAATGTGTACTTGCAACCAGGGCTGTGGCTTTTTAGAAACACAAGGGATGAAAAAGTAACTCTCAAAGGTTTCCAAATCATATATTCGATGGACCAAGTCCAAAAAGCCCAAAACTACCATGCATCATCAATTAGCTTAATCACAATTATAAATATGATAAGCAAACCTTGACGAAGATGTTTTAACTAAAATAAAAACTAAAAATGAAATATCTTAACAAATCCTTAAATGTATAATATAAAAAGAAAAATCCTCAAAGTAACTGGACCTTGGTCTGTACACATAACTGACCACCAATCACCTATAGGGGAAGATGCAAATCTTTTGTCGATGTGCAAGCTGGCGACTAGCACTAATGAAAAATTACATCAGTGACGTTTTCAGCAGCAAGTGAAAACATACATCAAAAAAGCCCCCACGGCAACAATATCTGCTGTTATACAACAACCAAAAGATACATAATTCTACTCAATAAAACCATTATCGTCAAAGGTAACACTGAATGAAGTTATTTTAACTCCCGAAAATTTGCACCCATCATAAACTACAGGTTATAAAACATTTACTATGTGCAAATCTGATTATAGTGTCAATCAGATTCCAATAGTAATGTTATGGGTAAAGATACAAAGGTTGTTCTGAGCCACCTTTCCTTTCCTCAAAGAGATGCTCTATGACTGGTAATTTTATTGGCGAGAGATGGGGACCATAGGCATTGACGAGGATGGGTTATAGTAATTTCCATCAGAACCCTGAAAACCCTGATATGCATTCATTGGAGGTGTAAAAGGAGATACACCGTTCATGGAAACTCCAACTGCAGGATAGACTGCCATTGGTGGCTGTTGTGTCACGCCGTAGCTGTATGCCATACTGTTGACGGTTACAGCAGTCTGCATGTACTGCGGCACGGGGTATTGTAGCGGCATTGGTGGAAGTGGGGGCAATGGGGGAGGTGATGATGAGGGTGGAGGTGGTGGCTCATTTGGAGTAGATTGCTGGTTGGATGTAGATGCAGTGAGTTGGGTAGGTTCAGAAAGTGAAAATGGAGGAAGTGGTTGATGAGGATTCTGAGATGGCACATAAGATGACTGGTCATTCTCGAGCTTAATCCTCTTCTCAGAGTGATAATCAGCAGAAGACTCGGTCCTCGAATTTCCTATGACACCCTCAGATGCTAAAGAGGATAGCACATAAGACAGCATCTGTGCAGAGGATGTGGAAGCAGTCAGCTTTGCTGCAACTGCGGCAGCTGCAGACTTGCGTGGGTCTTCCTCACTTTGTCCAGATTTTTGAGAAAACAGCATTTGCGGTGGTGCGTACATTAATGGAGCTGATTGCTCCTTGTCACCAGGAATAAAACTTGCAGCTGTCATGGAGGTTTGAATTTCCTTTGAGCTCTGTTCAGCTAATGACTGAATATTGTTGCCATTCAGTAATTGTTGGCAGGTATTGTTGGCATGTTCCCACTGAACACGTGCAGCCTGAAATATTTATAACCCAAGATATTGATCAATTGAATGGATAAAGATGTTTAGCACATTGGAACTACATAATACAGAAGATATGCCTAAGATTATAAAAGACCAATATAACAGATGAGAATGTATAATTGGAAACAAAAAAACAGTTTTATCAAAATCCCATTCATGTCGTAAGATATTAACATGGCTCAACAAAGTTTTATACCCCCACCACTAGCAGCTGATAAAAATACTGTTGACTAAGATATATGATAGGGCAATTTTTATAGCTCGTCTATTTATGAAATAATATACAGAATTAGAGCAGCTAAAACTAATCATCGAATATGCATAGATTCCAAACCTGAATCTGGTCACGGACTTGACCCAGCTTGAATTCCTGGAAACAAAAACAAGTTGGAATTATATACTATTTTAGCTAGTTCAGCACGTTGGTAATATATATATATATATTCTTAATAAAGAACCTGATCATGGAGAGCCTCTCTCAGGTGAGACACAAGGCTGGCTCTTGATGATTCAATTGCTGTTAACTGCTCGATGCAGTCCTTCAGTATGCCATTTTGCCCCTGGAGCTCATTCACTACTGCAGATCCATGGAATTGCCCTACACGTTGATGATTGAGTGGAAAAGGATATTCAAAATGCAATCAACAATTCCAACTTAAACACGTTAACTGGAAATGATTATAATAGTGTTATTTACTTAACTTGACAACACAAGCACGAAGAACACAAGAAGAATTGATGATTTAAAAGCATGTTAAAATCAGACGTTAACTTGAGCTAATGAAGTCAATCTCTAAAACCAACATGATTTATTCATGTACTTCAATGACTTGAGCAGTCAATCATAACAACAAAATGACTTGGTTCATGAAACTTCAATAGGGACTAAAAAGTGTGTACATGGACTAAAAACAAAAAATATAAACTTTATAGGGACTAAAAACATATTAAACCCTTATTTTTATATATTGTTATTTTTGGTAATGTAATTAATTATGGCAAAATTATTCATGACAGATTGACAGCTGACAGCTCCATATACGTATACACAATTATTCAAGTTCCAAAGTTATTTTGCATGTTGTGTATGAGTTGAGTTGATTATTTCAGTCAACGCCAATTAACCTTTTGACATTCGGGTAGAACAGATATGGTGATAAAAGAAATCAATCAAATAAAGAAAATCAGTAATGAGCTATGCTTCGTCATTGCAGAGCACTCGTGGATGATTCACAACTACTACAATCAGGAAAAACTATTAACATAATAAAATTTGACATACCTGAATTACTATCATGGCCAATTTCCTTATCTGCTTTCTCAAGACAGCTAATGGCATTCCTGCATTTGCTTAACACAGCATCTTCGTCAGTCTGCCCTCCATAAATATGATGATAGCCTGAAATAATTTTATCCAATGCATTCCCAGCAGGTGGCCTCTGCAAAAGGTAAAATTAAGTATAGGAGAGATACAATCAGCGCGCAGAGCATATATATGACGACTGTGGGTACCAAATCACACAAATACAGAAACATTACCAGTTTCGCGTTCACAGGCTTCACAATCGTAGGTTTCACATTCAACGGTTTTGCATCACGGTTATTATTTTCAGCAGGCTTCCCAACAAATTCTTCCTTAAGAATTTGACCACGAGAACCAAAAACTTTTCTTTCTTCCCATATACCAATCTGCATAGAGGAGAAAGAGATGATACATCCAAAGAAATTTCATCAATGCCAATATTTAATATTTCACATGATTTATTTTACTGCAAACATTTTGTTAGAGCCCTGAGAGTTTTCCCACAAAATTTTAATAGTCTTTGATAGAAATAATTTTTGCTATTGATACAGATTATATTTCTTATTTCTCTAGGCGATGTGGGACTAAACCTACCACCTCAACCCAGCACACTAAGGTTGCTAAAAACACATAGTGTACAACCTACACAAGGCCCTTTGTGGTTTGAAGCAAGCACCAAGGGTCTAATATAGTTTAAGGAATCTAAATTGGTCCAAGTTGGATTCAGGAAGAGTGAAAAAAAGCAACTCTATTTGAACCAAAATGATTGTGGTTTGCAACTTGTGGTGCCACTATATCTTGACTGCATGCATTGAGTAAATTGGTTACCTCGTCTTGTGAGTCGTGTTAATTAGAAAACTATGCCTTTTTCAAAAAAAAAAATAGAAAATTATGCCAGCCAAGAGAGTTGCAGGTTTCCATTGAATTTTCACATTTAATGTTGACCCTAACGTACAAGTAGCTGGACACAAGGCTCGTTTGGTTACAACAGCTACACTAATCTATATAGTTGTTTCTCTCTCACTGTAATATATTGAATCAATTTCAGAATAAACAGATTCAGTTTTCTCTTCTCTCATATGCACATTGAGGGACTGGAGCATGGGGCTGAAACAGTTCACAATATGAGAATTTAGACTCATTGAATTGCATATCTTTGGAGATGCTCAATCTACCAGAGGCTGAAAGGCATTTGTAGCCTCTGGGAAGTTCAATAACCCAGAAAAAGGCATTCATGTGATTCAAAATCAAGTTTATGAGAATTATAGGGCCTAAGTAAGGGAAACTAAGCACATCCAAACACCTGGAGAAGCTTGTAATCAGGGGCCTGTTAAAAAAGAGTGGGATAAGAGGTGACAGAGTTGAGAGGAGCAGTAGCAAGTCTGTTTAATAAACAAACAACAGTGAGAAAAACATGGTCCTGGAATTTTGTCAGGAAAGAATGATGATTTAAGAGTGTGAGGCCAAACTCAACTATGAGTTTGTTTGCATTCCATAACACCATTTTGTTGGTGTGTGTGAATAGATAAGTGTGTATATGACTCCTAATTCAGCAAGATACTTGCTGAATGGCCTAATTTCAACACCCCAATCTGTTTGGAGGGTGATAGGCCTATCACAAATGTGTATAGGAGTAGAGGGAAAATGAGAAAGGATATTGGCTGGTTGTACAAGGCCTATGTGAGATCGAGGAAGAAGTAAGGAGAGAGGGAGTAACTGAATTGACAGTTGGCAGGATTAGAGTGGAGAAAGGGAGAAGAAAGATGAAGTATATAGGGGAGAAAAACAAATGAAGGAGGCACCAGATACACAAATAGTGGAATCAAACGGTGTTGAGTGTAGGAGGATTCCTATCTCACTAAGGGGTACTCCTGGGAATTACCATTTCATTTACTACTCCATTTCGTCAAGGAGTGTATCTCCATCCATTGTTTGTAATTTCACCATTGAAATCCCTTTTGTTATTGAGGAGTTATCCTCTGTTGAAATACAAAAACACAGTTATTGAGTTGTTGTTGGTTTATCATTGTTAGCTCTATAATTAATATCAAAGCCCGGTTAAATAGATTTAGTGTTGGGGTATGAATAGCTGGAAAGCATGGAAAAAATTTAAGCTGACTTTGAGGAGCCTTATGATGTGGATCTTGGTGAATGGGGAGAAAGTGGAGGTTAGTGGTGATCCAAGTCTGCCTAGGACTATGCAATTTAGGGATGTGCAAAAAATCCGATTTATTAGAACCATTTTTAAAAACCCAGTGGACCATTTTAAAAAACCCAATTTGTTTTGGATGAAAACTGACCCGACCCCACTTTGATAACAAAACAAGAAACCGGTACCCATTTGAAAAAACCAATTCCAATTCCAAAACTAAATCCAAATCGCATGTACCCAGCTTGCTTCATCACAGTAATCAAAGTAACAAAATAAAAATAGAAGCTGTGATATGAAGAAAAAACATAAAAGAGCACTAACATATGTAGACAGAGAACAATAAATTGAAAGGGATTAAGCAAAGAGAGATAAAATAAAGTGTGTTGTGTGTGAGAAGAAAACAGAAGAGTGAGAGCAAGAAAAAGAGGGACAGATATCTGAGGGGCAGATAACGACAACAGAGAGAGAAAAACTGATGGTAGAGGAGAGAGAAACGATGATGGCTGTGGTCCAGATTCGAGTGCTCAAGTGTTTACAGTGACAGGATCTTCATTAACCACTAATGAATCAAGAAAAAATCTTCAACTCTGATTTAAGTGTTTAAACAAATATTAAATGAGTGAGAAGTTCTACTAATGAGTGAGAAGTTCTTAATTGAGACATGCAAGAAAGGTTTATGGAGCTAATGTCACAACACTTTGATTGTCGCAGAAAATAGCAGTTGTGGCGAAAGAAATGTGGAGGTCAAACAACAGAATATGGATACATAGGATTTCTACTGTAGCGGTAGCTAAGCTGCTCTACTATTCTCAATACTTGAGCCTAATATCATCTTAGAATTTAGATAGGGTGCGTCAACCCCACAAAATCGGCTTGGATGTGAGAGGTGTCAATTCTTCATAAACTTTTTGTTGGCCTTATATCTAAGTCAATGTGAGATGAGTTTTTCCCAATACACTATTAAGCTTGGCATGTGGATAATATGGTGAGTGGTTTAATGGATCTAGGATAAGTTCTCATACCATCTTAGGAGTCAAGAAATCTATGATTGATGAGACTGAAGCTGGAGAAAGAATAAATGTACAACTGAAATGTAATAGAAATAAATTGGTTACTACTTATAGTAAGCTGAGAAGTTTAATTATGGCCTAACTTGTAAGGTAATAACAGAAGGCTTAGAGACAGTGAGGTTATTACAAACAATAGTTCCCATACAAGAGAGAATCTGAGGTGTTTCTGAGTTGTATTAACTGCAAATGAAAAGCTATATGATACATAGATTACAACCAGTATTTATAGAGTGGATTAAGACTAGGTAACTATGACAGCTAGCATAAATGATTGGAATGACAGCTAAGACAACTGACACTACGCAACAACTAAGTGTACAAAAAGATAAGTTAACCAGAATTATTCTATAACACCCAAGGGTATCTTAAGGTGTAGATGTATATAAAGTGTTTCTTTATATCCTTCATAGTAGAGCACTATACTCGTGTATTTGATCCAAATAGATTAGACACTAGGTCTTACTTTTTTCCTTTAGCCATGTAATTTGTGAACAAAATAAAGGATGTCAATTAACTCAGAACAGACACATTGCATTCCACAGTATAATCGACATGTACAAAGAAAGGCCAAGATGGTAACCGAAGTTATTAATCTTTTTCATATATTGAAAGGTCTAAAAGAAACTAGTAGAGCTTTAGTTAATATATGCAACGAAAAAACATAAGAGAGAGCATGCATCACATTCACTAAATAAGAAACATGAATTATTGAAGTACCAGTCGAAGTGCTTGATTCTTTGCATAGTCGTCTCCATTTTGAATGACATCTCGAAGAGAATCTGGAAGAACCTTCCAAAACTCACCTACAAATTCAGAACCCTTTCGCCTGCTATTTTGTAAAATATCATTTGCAAGAAACAAAAATGCCAATCTCTTCTCACGAGGAGAGCAATGAAACTGTTCAGCCCACGTTTCAACAACTTGTTTAGCTTTATTCATATGAAAAATGCACCAATGTGACAAAGCTTGACCATATTAAGGAAAATATCTTAGCAGCAGAAAAAAATTATAACCAATAAATAGGAAAGAAAAAACCCAATGAAAACATACATATTTGTGAGAGATTGTGAGTGTGTGTGTAAGAGAGAGAGAGAGAGAGTCCAAGCACATGTATACAAGATTATTGCCAGTCGTCATTTGGCAAAGAAGGAAATAACAGCTATATTGCATTGTTTACTAGTTAATGTATAGAACTTCATAACCAGTTCTGCAGTTGAGCGGGGTGAGGGGGGTTCATTGTTGCAATAAACCAATGGGAGAGGAGGCTGTTTAACAAACCTGGTGAAGGAAGATTAAACTTCTGACAACATTGCAAGGCTAATGTTCCAGCTAAAAAATAAGAGTAAAAGGACCATGCACTGTCAGTGTAAACCAATTTTACACTTACACTTAATAAGAACCATTGATTATATTATGTCATCTCACCACGTGATTGTAACTGCCATTATAAAATAACTATCCAATCAACAGTTTCTGTTTGCTGTCGGTGTAAAATTGTTTACACTGACAGTGCATGCCCATTAATCTCAAAAAATAATGTAAAAAAATTCAGGACAATAAGTGATGTTAGACAGTAAAAACATGGATGAACAAACTCAACAAAAAGGAAACATATGAAAATAACTGCTTGAACAAAGCAATATTGAACACAAAAAGGAAAAATATACATTGTAGCCCATAAAACGATCTTGAAGGATACTTTCTATGCTTGTCTGTGAGCCATTCAGCTTGGCTAGTTTTTCCACTAAAATCTGTGGATTGAATGTGCTACCCATCTTTCCAATTAAACTTGGCGCACAGCTAATCAACAAGAATTCCAACTATCATCAAAACCTTTCAAAAAACAAACAAGGGAAGCACAAACATTAGGATGGAATCAAGCATCCTGAAAAAATCATATAAACATAGATAGATAAAAGATACGGATATATTTTGATTGATGCATAAGTACACACATAATCGTTGCCAAGAAAAACATGTAGGTTGAGGGAACCCTTCAAAAGAAGATTTCCTGATAAACGTACTTGAAACATGGTGTTTTAATATTACATTGAACAGTGACAAACTTCTGATAAATTGGATTGAATTGAAGAAGATTTATGGTTTGCAATAATAAACCACAAAAAGCACAAGATAAGAAAAAGTTGGCTGATAACTTAAAATCACTTAAGTTGTATTTACTAAGAGAGCTAACCAGATATCCCTTAGCAAACAATCGTTAAAAAGATCTAGAGATTCGATATCTAATTAATTGGCAGATAAGATTTGGTTTTAATTATAAATTTGCAGTGTAAAATGAAATATTTATACATAAATGTGATATTATTTAGTTATGCCCTAATCCAATGAAAGATGATAGTCATGATATTGCCATTTATATGCAATCAGATACCTTAAAAAAGTACAAAGGGATATGCACACAGAGAACATACCACCAATACACATGGATAAATGTGACAGACAAGCACATGATTTCTAATTTTAATGACATCAAACCACTATCAAGAATGAATATGCGACAGACATGCACACGTACGTATTGCCAATACTTATGACATCACAAGCACAGATATGTGTGACAGACACAAAGTCCCCTGCCAATATTAATGACCTCAAACCACAAGACACAACCAAAACACAAAGGGGAAATACAGATGTAAAACAGATAAATAAAAGAAACACAAGTAAACACCGCCAGTTCCCAGATGCATCAGATCAACCAGCTCCTGATTGAAACCAAATCCTCAAACTTAGCACATGAAGTTTCCATTGAGCTTCGAAAAACTCACATCACAAAAGCAATTATACAATATAATTATCTTAGACGAAAAAACATTATAGAGCATGAACTCGCATTGAAAGGCATGAATTACAAGGTTCGTAATCAATAATACAGATTCAACCATGAACATGAAACATTCTACAGATAGTGATTCCACCATGAATATCACACACGGGCACACACACACACACACAAAGTGAGACTGCCATAAATTCGTCAGGACTGTATCAGAACTCTCCAACCAAACCATTGAGAAAACCCTAAACACAGTCCTCTCAGATGCATAAAAATCTTTTTTTTTTCAGATGTAAATCAAATTTTCCACTTTATCACTCGAAATTTCTTGATAAACATCATAAAACTCACATCCTAATAACAATTATCTGATATAAATATCTCAGTCAAAATATATTTAAAAAAATGAATAAATAAATAAACTATTTACATAAGCCAGTATTGTTGTGATGGCCACAGACAATGAACTCACAACAAAAGGCATCAAGTTCTAAATTCACAATCAATTTCAAAAAAAAAAAAAAATCAAGGATCAACAAAATTATTTATTAGGGATTGATTGCCAATTTGCCATTAAGTTCCACAGGACTATATCAGAATTCTCCAACAAAACAGTCTCATTATTCTTAAACTCATCAACAATTAAACAAACCACACAAACACTAAAAAATTGAAAAATTAAAATCTTTTTCAGTTCATTCAACAATTTAATTAAACAAAAAAAAGAACCAACATAAAAATCATACCAAGTCAATATAAATCCCCAATCAATTGCAGCATGAAAAAAAATACACTGACATAAAATAAGAGCTGAACAAAATTAAAAAGAAAAACAATTCAGAATTAAAAAAAAAAATGGAAAGTATATACATACATAAGAGAAGCAAGGAAGAATGTTGGTGAAGATAAGCAAGGAACGAAAACAATGACGAATCGTAAACGGTAATGAATTTTTTTGTTTTTTTTTTTAGAGAGAGATAAAGTTTTGAGAGAGAGAGTGTGTGTTAGAGAGAAGTGAGAAGAAGCATAGTTAGAGAGAAAAGAGCAGTTGAGTTTTTGTTTTGGGTTTTAGTTTCGGCTTTTGCGTTTGAGTTTTTGTGACTGTGTTCTGCGGAGCGTACAAATTTATATTCATTCATTGGAGACAAACAACGAAACGGAATTAAAACTGGTTTTCTTTTTTATAATACCGGAATTACCCCTTACCTGGATTATTAAGGAATAAAGGTTCAAAGGAAACGCCTCATTTAACAGCCGTTTTAATGTAATAGTGAGGGGTTTTAAGGTAATTTGGCTTTGATCTATGTCAGCATTGTTCTTTGCAAACCTTTGCACACAATGAGGTTTTTCTCCAGATTCTTGAATTCTATTTGTGTGACAAAAGTTTCCTGATAAGTTATTGACCCTTCACCTCTTTTTTTAAAGAGACCTATTTATCCTTTTTATATAATATAATAACAAACTTAAAATTTTCACACCCTTAATATATACAAAACTACTCACACATTTGACACAATATATTATTTACTGTATCATGAATAGGATTTTTTTCAATTCTTTTATAATTGAGATATTTTTCATGACACATATAAACTTATATCATTAATCACTTTAAATATTTTATTAACTACTAAAATACAAATTATTATATATTTATTTATCATATATCCCATTAACCATTTTAACATAGTGTAATTTAATAGTTAAAGAAATAATTAAAATAATTAATAATATATATATATATATTACAAAAATATTCTTTATTATTTTTAAAGTTTTTTTCTACAAAAAATTGGGTTTTTATTAAAAAATTACACAACAAAAATTGAACACTACACCGTATACTATGTCTATGTCAAAAGTTGTATTACAATAATGCAATTTTAATATATATTTACACCAAATTGAATTTTAGAA
>JBBPBT010001455.1:998068-1022494 GCA_037974875.1 Cicer bijugum
ATTTGATAATATTTGGTCTCTACTTCATATATTTTTAATTAAAAATGGTTATGTGACATATTTAAAATGATACGATATATGATACAAAGATGTTTAATGATTAATACTAATGAAATCGCTTTAAAACCCTATAAAAACTTGTGTTTAATTACTAAAATTATTCATATTTGTAATTTAATTAATAATATAAAAATAATTAATGCATCTAGATGATTTTATATCATTAGATCATAAGTCACACCATTTAAGATACATCATATCACCATTTTTTTAGTTAAACAATATGAGAGAGACAAAATTGTTAAATTTTAAAATAGGGAGACTATTGCGTGTAAAATTAGTTTTGTGCAAGTAAAAACAGTCCAAAAATAAGTAATAAAGTGTAAGTAAAGTATCTTTCCTACGATAATTGATTGTGTCACCTATTTCAATATTTTTCTACACAAATAATTTGTTTCTTATAAAAAAAATAAAAAGAACACATTTTGTAGTAACAATTTTTAGAGACATTGAATCTAATTTCAAATGACAAATGATAGTTAATGATTTAACTTGGTTATAATTTTATTTGCATGTTGTAGTATGTTGTAGCATTCCTGGGACCATCTTGACCTTATGGGTTTTTCTACTCAATCATAATGATAGTCGATGGGCTATTACAATCTCTGGGTTCACACACTACACATTATATTATGCTATATTTTATTTTGTCAAATCAGCTTCATGTGGACTTAAATGTTGTTCCTAACCATTTAATAGTAATATTTTTTATAAGCATATTAACTTAATCCCTATTAAATCAATCATTTTCCATTCCTATTAAATCAAACATTTTCCGTTCCTATTAAATCAAACATTTTCCATCTTTATCTTTTTTTTCAAGCTCAAAAGACTAGCAATAAAACCTAAGTGATCAATTTAAGTTTTAAACATTGGTTTAAACACAACTTGTTTAAGAGGAAGCTAATCACAATACAACATACTAAAATCCAAAATTCATTATAATCTCACTAAGAGTTTTAGCTCATATTGAGCTTAAACATTAAAAAGTAAAAATGGTAAAACACCAAGGAGTTCATTATAACAAAAATCAATGTAGAAATGAAATATACAAAGAGGAAATATGAGCCATAATGATATTGGCAGCAAGATCACCAAACATCAACATTCGCACACCCTTACTTAAGCTTCAAATCTTTAAAAATCAATGAGAATGACTCTAAAATAAGTTGGTAATAGAAGATGATGATGAAATATAGTGGGAGACAATGGAATATGAGTATTAGGGTTGGCGGAGGCACTGAAAATTGGAGATGCAATCTCTCTCCTTGCATTTTCAGACTTTTGTCCTTATATATGACAAATATAATACATTATATTTCCTCTTTTTGAGTCTTTTTTCTTTTTCAAATAAAGATTCCATTGATCTATTATCCTTTCCAAAAAGTAAGGACACATCATTGATTCAATAAATTTGTCATTATCCTTGGTTGCAAAACCTTCAAAATTACGAAAAAAATTCACTTTTAGTCAGACCTACAATTATGCACTCCTTTAATACTATGCAATAGTGTACTAAAGTGTTGCAACAAGTTGTAGCATAAGTTAAGGCACTAATGTTTTATTTAAGTGTTCAGTTCCAAGACCACAAATATTATGTAGGATATTATGATATATTCTCTAATGATTGGTAAAAAGGATTTGGTAAATTCAGCATTCCAAAACTGGTGAAAAAGCGTCTATGATATACTGCCTCTGATGGTTCAAGCAGTGAACTGTTACAATTGCCTTTGCCTCTAATTCAATTTTGCTCAAAGTTGTTGTTTCCGACTCTACCTCTGGTAAATCAATCAAACAGACTCTTCTATGTCTTCCTTTGATGAAACAAACCAGATTATGCTAACTCTACCTCTGATGAGGCAAACTTACTAAGTCTACCTCTGATGAAGCAAGCAACACTTTGCTAAGTCTACCTTAGATGAAGCGAGCAAACTTATCCTTAAATTGCCTCTAATCAGTTGCCTCTGATAAATTATCTCTAGAGATGAATCAAGCGTCTGACTTCCTCTACCTCTAATAAGTTGCCTCTGGTGAATGTCAATGATTGAGAAAAAAGTCAATACCTCTGGTAAAAGTCAATATTGAAAAAAGTCAATGCACCTAGTAAATGTCAACACTCTAACAAGTCAATTTCTATGACAAAGTCAACGTCTGACAAAAGGAAAAGATCTAGTACAGACAAAGAGTGCACAACCTTTGATTATCAACACTGCCTCTAATAATCTACCTCTAATTATCAGCACTGCCTCTGATTATCATCACTGCTTCTGATAAACCTGCCTCTAATAATCTGCAAGGTCTGATTGTATATTGCCTCTAATAATTTTGTTGGCTCTAATAGTCTTGCCTCATATTATTTTATGCCTATGGTCCAATACTTCTACTTCATGTAAAATTAATTCAAATACTTGAAGAAATTATGAGTTTCAGTTTGAGTTCAACAATCATATTTGTTGTTAAATAGACCAATTGTTGAGAACAATGAAGCTCCATCCTGATGGACACAAGGGCATACCATGAAGGACACATGACCATTTCATGAAGAACATATAACCATATTATGAAGAACGAAGACAATGCAATAAGGCTTGTACAAAAGAACATGCATTTTGAACTAAAAACAACACAACAAATTACAACATTTTCAAAGAGAAACAAACACAACACAATAAGAAAAATATTGAATTCAAAATTGTTCAAATTTATCTAAGTGTTGAGAAAGAAAATCTGAAAGCATTATCTTGTAAACATCTTCTAGTGAGAGAGATGATTTAGCAAACACAAACATTGATTACTTCGTAACCAAGCCAGGTAGTGGCTGATTGTTTTCCTCAACGGCTTGACGCTACTAAGCTGAAAGTTTAGGACATTGTTAGAACTTGTGATTCAGTCCAATAGTGGTTACCCTTTTCTCAACAACTTGAAGGTACAAAGTTGGAAGGGAGAAGATTGAACACAACCATTATGGCTAATCAGTGTTCAAGTGTAAGTTTTGTTTTAGTGGGTTAAATCCTTAAGAGGAAGGGACTGGACTTAGCTATTGAGTTATTAGTGAACCATGATAAATTGTTGAGTCTTGCATTCTATTTCATCTTATCTTTTTCGTTAATTTTCTTAAGCTTTTAAGCCATACGAAACAATTTTAAAAACAATAAGCACAATTCAAACCTCCACTTGTAACTATCATTTTTAGCTTTCCAACGCATACTTGCATGCGTCAATTTGATTTTCATAGCTCAAGTTATGGCCTATAGAGCAAACAATGATCAATATGCAAATAATAACATTAAAACTCAGTCATGACCCAAAGTTTAGAAACATGCTAACAAATTAATATAGGCTATAAAGATATTTCAAAATATTACAATACAAAGCTAGAAACATGTGCCAAAATGAATTAATCAAATTCCCCCATGTATAAGCTTTTGCACTGTGAGCAAAGCAATGCATGTGATTCCAAAGATTCTCCGGAATGCACCAAATTTTAATCCCAAGTTTCAAAGAATATGAAAATCATTAATACCTTTTCATTACAACCAAAGAAAACAAGAGCACAAATTAACTAAAGAATGCACCATAAGTGATAGAGTCCTCATATGATTTAGAATTATTTCAGCCTTTCAAGTTTACGGGCTACTATTTATACTCCAAGCACATCATGAAGATAGCACTACGATGGGCTACTATTTCCATGTCATTAAGAAGGACTTCACTCTGAAGAGGATTCATTTTCAAATTAAGGTCTATGAATTTCTCTATTAGATCAATTTCCCGAATCATTAAATGAGATATGTGGAGTGACTTCCTACTCAAGGCATCTGCTACCACATTGGCCTTGCTAAAATGCATTGATCAAATACCTCCACACTTAAGCTTTTGCACTCTGAGCAAAGTAATGCAATGCATGCGATTCCAAATATTCTCCAAAATGCAAAGTGGTGCACAAATTTTTAATCCCATGTTTCAAAGAATATGACAATCATGAATAGCTTTTCATCACAACCAAAGTAAATAAGAGGACAAGTTAACTAAAGAATGCATCATAAGTGATATAGTATTCACAAGATATAGAATTATTTCAGCCTCTCAAGTGTTTGGGCTATTATTTATACTCAAAATACATCATGAAGCTAACATTACCATGGGATACTATTTCCATGTGATTCAGAAAGACTCCACTATGAAGAGGAGTCATTTTCCAATTATGGTCTATGAATGACTCTATTAGATCCATTTTCTGAATCATTAAATAGGATATGTGGAGTGACTTCCTACTCAACGTATTTGCTACCACATTGGCCTTTCTTGGATGGTACCTCAACTCAAAATCATAGTCTTTTAAGAATTCCACCCACCGACGTTGTCTCATGTTAAGTTCTCTTTGATGAAAGAGATACCTCAAACTTTTATGATCATTGAAGAAATCAAAGTGTACTCCATAAAAATAATATCTCTAGATCTTAAGGGGAAAAACTATGGCAACAAGTTCTAAATCATGAGTTGGGTAGTTTCCTTCATGTGATTTCATTGTCTGGAGGCATAAGCAAAAACTATGGCAACAAGTTCTAAATCATGTGATTTCAAGGAGGCATCACAATAATCCTCAAATCCTAAGGTTGGGTCTAGAATGACTAGTACAGGGGTTGTGGTCAGTTTGGTCGTAAGTGTTTGGAAACTTTTCTCACATCCATGGTCCCACACAAAAGGTTGATCTTTAGATGTCAACCTTGTCAAAGGCAAGACTATTTGAGAGAATTTCCTTATAAACCTAAGGTAGTACCCTACTAAGCCTAAGAAACTTTTAAATTCAGTCGCATTCTTATGTTATTCACATTCTAAAACTGCTTCTACATTTAAAAGGTCCATTACTACCCCTCAATTGGAAATCACATGGCCTAAAAACTTAACCTCTAACATCCAAAATTTACATTTACTAGGTTTGGCAAATAATCTTTTTATCTCTCAGTATTTGTAGCATAGTCTAAGATGTTTTTCATTTTCTGTTGGAGTGTGGGAATAAATCAAAATGTCCTCAATAAACACTACCACAAGCTTATTGATATAAGTTTTGAATATCTTATTCATCTAATCCGTGAACATTGTTGGTGCATTTGTTACACCAAAAAGCATAACCAAAAACTCATAGTGTCCATACCTAGTTATGAAAGTTTTTTTTGGTATATCTAAGATATCCAAATCTAAGATCAATGTTTGAAAATATAGTAGCTTACCCTAGTTGGTCTAGAAGGTCATCCATTCTAAGAAAGAAATATTTTTTACGTTATTCAACTACCTATAGTCTATACAAAGTCTCGTTCCACCATCATTTTTCTTTAGTAATAGTACATGAGCTCCCCATGATGACACACTCGGTCTAATAAACTTTTTATTTATCAGATCCTCTAACTAATTCTTAGTTCACTCAACTCTAATGGAGAATTGGATCATTTCTAGGGGCTAAATCTATAGAGAATTCTATCTCCCTCTATGGAGGCAAGGATGTTACACCCTTTGGGAAAATATCCTTAAATTCATTTACCACTGGAATATTGGAAATGTCTACTTCTGACCCTAAATTTGAAGATAAGTAAAGCAGTATACCTTGACCCCCATTGACTAATCACTACAAGAGTTGTGAAGTAGTACATAAGGAAAAGAGTTTTGGTTCCTTTAGTTGGAGAATGTTAGGTGGAATTATGACTTCCTTACCATAAAAGACCATAGTCACATAATTTTATAACATCCAATATATTCCTAGGATAATATCTAATCCCTGAACGTTAAGTAAATTAGGTCCTGAGTGATCTTCACGCACCCCGCAAGATCCTCCTAACATAGCTCCAGTCAGGTGTTTCCAACTACATCCCCATTCATAGGGTACGAACCGATAGGATTGTCTTGGCTCTCATCTGAGGGCAAAGCCCAGATTTCCACAATAGTTCTAAAGGGTCACCAACCGAAATTAACAATTAACACATAACATTTAAGTTTTTGAATGCACAAAATAACCTTTCAACTTAGCATGCACCTTAAAAGGGTTTTCCATATGCTAAACGTTCATATAATACTTGTAAGGTAAAAATGAAATCAAAATAGGGTTTTAATCAATCAAGTAATGGATCAACTGACCAACCAATTGATGAATCAACTGAGCAATCGATTGTTTGATTCAAAATAAAAGTTTTTACTAAGCAAATTGATTTCTTAAAGGTTTTTAGTGAAACCTGTACTCTAGGTTTAAATCAATCGATTGGGAAATCGATTTCTTAAAGGTTTTTAGTGAAACCTGTATTCTGGGTTTAAATCAATTGATTGGGCAATCGATTGGGAAATCGATTTATTAAATAGCTGAGCCCCTGTAACATGCCAAATTGATTGGCAAACCAATATTGTTAAAAAGTTGAGCTACTGTGACAAGCCAAATCAATTGGCAATTCGATTTGTTCAATATCTTTTTAACATAATCGATTGGGAAATCGATTTTTCTGAAGTTTTTCTAAACTACATAAACTGAATCAATCACAGTTACACACAACACACAGTTCCCAAAACGTAACACTTAGCAATTACAACACAATCACCACGATATCTTGAGTCTCGAAACAGTTTTGAAATCGATCACACTTACACACAATTTCAAAACATAACACTTAGCAATTTCAACACAATCACCACGACAACTTGAGTTTCA
This sequence comes from Cicer bijugum, assembly GCA_037974875.1. NCBI lineage: Eukaryota > Viridiplantae > Streptophyta > Magnoliopsida > Fabales > Fabaceae > Cicer > Cicer bijugum. The sequence continues at coordinate 1,004,820 of JBBPBT010001455.1, forward strand.
AAATAGTTTTGCGATCAATCACACTTACACACAATCTCACAACATAACACTTAGCAATTACAACGCAATTACCACAACATCTCAAGTTCAAACACTCAATCATAATCTTGAATCAAACACGACTCGCGTGCCAAGCACCCTAATGCAATGCATATATGCCAAAATGCAAGGACTCGAAATTCCAAACCAAAACCTTCCTCGAAGGGCCGTAAATCATAATTGTACCGCCTATCACAGGCCAAAGTACTAAATTACCGAGGTGCCACCTATCACGGGTCTGCACGATTTACTAAAATCGTAAATGTACCGTCTATCACAGACCGAAGTACTATTTACCGAGGTGCCACCTATCACGGGTCAGCACGATTTACCAAAAATGTGCAGTCTATCGCAGACCTTACACGACGCGACAATCCCCACAAGGATAAGATGAACCAACAAATCACATAGAATCATCTCGTGGCCCATCCGGTCACCACTATCACCATGGCCCATCCGGTCGCTATTTACTATGAAATGCATGAGCGTACTCTGACTTTATCCACGACAATCGTTAAGTAAATGCAGATATTAAAAGATTCCTCATTTTTAATACTCATTTAACTCTAACAATTTTTCACGAAAATCATTAAGTAAACGTAGATATTAAGAGATTCCCCATTCTTAATACTCATTTAACTCTAACGATTTTCACTGCAAACATTAAGTAAACAGAGATATTAAAAGATTCCCCATTTTTAATACTCGTTTAACTCTAATGATTTTCACGACAAACATTAAGTAAACATAGATATTAAAAGATTCCCCATTTTTAATACTCGTTTAACTCTAATGATTTTCAAATTCCACACAGAACATAATCAGACATATTCTCAAATTCAAACCACAATTCACACCAATTCACATCAATTCATTTTTCCACAAGATCCACACAAAACACATCTCAGAATTTATAACTATCAATTATGAACACGCCAAATACGACTAACACAAATCATCACGACCCACCACTCAAAACACATCAAATTTCATTTCCTCAAAATCATACATAAATGAGTTAAATTCATTTTCCACAGAACACTCATCAATATCACCAAAACCCAACACTAAGATTTTTCCCATAAAAGCCTTAGATTCATTTTCCCCCAAATCAACACTTCAACCCTAAAAAAATTCTTTTCCACACAACCACAGATAAGTCCCTAAATGCAAACTAAAAGTTTGGAAGGAACCCTTACCTTAACGTTAGCTATAACGTGCGATTAAGGTACCGCGAGTAAATTCGATAAAATCTCCGCTCGCGACGTCTCTTCTAAAGTTAGTTCACCAGCACCGTAGCATAGAGATGAACAACTTTCCCTTCTATCTCTTTGCGAAACGAAGCTTAGATCTAGATGAACTGTGAAGGTTTGCGTTTGACGGTTTGAAAATCCCTAACACCGTTTTTCTTCGTTTTCAAATCAAAGAGGAAGAATGAAGCTGAGAAATTGTTTGCTTTCTCACCCACCAAGCCTTGGGTTTCTTTTCTTGAAGCAAAATAAGGAAAAGAAAGAAAGACAAAAGAAGAAGAAAGGAGGAAGAAAAGAAGCTCGCGAGGCAGAGGAAGAAGAAGAGTTCTGTTTCCCTTTTGTTTTTCATTCCTTCTATTTTCTTTTCTTTCTATTTCCTTTTCTTTCCTTTCTATTTCCTTTCCTTTTCCCTCCAAACTAATATATATATATATATATATATATTTGTTAAAATTACCATTTCACCCATAATCTCTCCAAACCACTTTTTGTTAAAAATATCTACTATCGTCACAACTCGAGATATTTTTAACAAAACTCCTCAGAATTAAATTTTTCGTAAAAGATTCACCGCAGTTAATTTAATTTATTTATCGACGAGTAATTTTAATCGAGCATCAATATATCTTTTTGGTCATTTAAACTCCCAAAATATTAATAACTTTGGCTAAAAAGCCTCCGAGTTCAATACCAAAATACACTAAAGTACATAAAGTATAATTTAAAATTATGGGTCTTACAGATAACTTGAAGTTTGCACATGTCTCCCTTTACCAAAGGAAGTCTCCACCCTTAATTGTTGAATAAATCTATTAGCATAATTCCTTTGTTTCCATTTAGCCTTATTTTCCTCTTGTATTTTTTTCAAATCCTCTTCAATGATATAACTCTTGTGCACTAGAGTGGAGTAACTAGTGATTTCTAGATGATCAATACTACTTCTAATATTAAACCTTAAACCCCCCATTCAAATTGATTTCTTTTCTAGTCCTCAATTGGGATAATTGGGTATGTGGGGAGAATCTAGCTAGTTCCTCAAACTTTGCTACATATTCAACCATATTCATACTTCTTTGTTGGATATGAATAAACTCTAGCTCCTTCTCTCTTCTACCACTTTATTACTTTTCTAAAAAAACACCGCAAAATGCTCCATGTCTAAGGGTGTTCCCAGGTTTAGTAATTCAGCCATTGAACCCTTCTAGTGTTCAACCTCACCCTTTAGTAGACGAGCAACAAATGTCATTTTTTTACTCTTCTCTTCAGTGCAGTGTGAATGTGCAAACACGAGAAGGAGAGGTTGAACTGTGTTTTCCAAAGTTGATAACTTTTTGCTAATTTGATGAAGGTTGGTTGGTTTTTATGAATAACATAGAAAAGAAGTAATCAGATTCAAAATCTGCAAACAATGAAAGCATAAATGATTTGACACATATATTTATCTTGGTTCATCACTAACTTGGCTACATTGAATCCCCTCATTCAGAAGACTTTAATCCACTAATTCAAATACCTTGAATTATAAAGCAACATATCCTCCAAGTCAGTCTTCCCAGACATTATGACACTCCCAAATTTCTTAGGAACTAACCACTTTGATCCTACAAGCCAAGTCTTCTCCAAAAAATCTGACAACCCAGATTGAAAAAGAAACTAAATCACAATCGGGTTGGATACAAAAGATGGGAAATTAAGTAGTTACTTCTAAGAAGCTAATGATAATAATAACTCTCACACTATAAGAAAAGAACACTCATAAAATATTTGTAACTCGAGCAAGTGTTTTTCTTTTGGAACTCCAAGCCTACTCTTTTCTGTATTTCGATGATTTTCTTCTTCATCCTTGAGTATCTATTTATAGTTAAAATTTGGGCTTCAATTTAGTCCTTGTTTAATTATGAATTGTATTTTATTCATATTGCGTTTGTAAATTCTTTAAATTGATTTTATTCATATTTTATTGTAGATAAATCTTGATCAAATCTTCTTCAAATCTTCTTTAATTATTCTTCAAATCTTGTTCAAATCTTGACCATATCTTCTCTCATACTCTTTGACGTTAAATATATTGTTCTCATAAAATATTGTTGTTATCATAAAAACTCTAAGTATAAAATGACTTTGGTTCGAACAATCTCCCCTTTTTTATGATGACAAAATTTGTATTTTTGATAACAACTTTTCTTTGTATTTCTTTGACTCTCCCTAACTTAGGACTCCCCCTAAGTCTGAGTATCATTTTCTCTCCACTTTATCAAATATATTTCTCCTCTTTTTGTCATCAGTAAAAAGACTTGAAAGTGAGACTTTTTTTTATCTTTTTTTTTCTTCATCTTTTTTGAATAACATGAATATAATATAGTACAAGAAAATATAAAAAAAATAATGAAAACTAAAATACTTTAAAGTGATCACAACATCAGTCATGTATGAAGGTAAGGTTTAGGTTTTTCTTGATGAGGTCAAACCTATCTTCAGGTAGTGGTTTGGTGAATATGCCATTCAATTGGTGTTCAATGTTTACAAATTGAATGTTAGTACCCTTTTTTGAACAAATTCCCTAATGAAGTTGTGTTTGATCTCTATGTGTTAGGCTATAGAATGTAGGATTGGATTCTTGGTTAGGAAAATGGCAGAAGTGTTATCGCAATAGATAGGAATGTTGGATTCTAGGATTTTGTAGTCTTTAAGTTAACGTTTCATCCAATGTTGTTGAGAACTGTAGCCAGCTGCTGAAATATACTCACCCTCTGCTATTAACATTGCAATGATGTTTTCTCTCTTACTTGATCATGATATTAAGTTGTCACCTAAAAAGGTGACGTTTCCAGTAGTGTTCTTTCTCTCAAGTTTATCTCTAGCATAATCTGAATCACAATATCCACTTAGTTTGTATTTAGGAGATTTCTTCTAGAATAAGGTAAGGTTGGTAGTGCCTTTTAGGCATCTAAGGATTCTCATAACGGTAGTTAAATGTGATACCCTAGGGCCAACTTGAAATCTTGCATATATACATACACTAAACATGAAGTCAGGTCTTGAGTTGATAAGGTAAAATGGAGATCCGATCATTCCTCTATAGGTTTTGTGGTCAACTTTTTGCTCTTAATCATCTTTTTCAAGTGAACAAGTAGGGTGCTTTGGTGTAGCCATAAGTTTGTAATCACTCTCCTTAATATTCTTGAGAAGCTATTTTGTGTATTTAGTTTGATGAATGTATATATCTTTTTGACTTTGTTGAATTTGTATCCCTAAGAATAACTTAAAGTCTCCCATCATACTCATTTAAAATTCACGTTGCATTAATTTAGACAGTTCTTGGGAAAGAGTCCCATTAGTAAATCCAAAAGATAATGTCATCTTCTATTGATTTTCTAAAAAGTGTATTATTTACTTGTCTTCTTTCTAAGTTGTTTTTAAGCAATAAGTTATTAAGTCTATCATACCACACCCTAGGTGTTTGTTTTAGACCATACATAGATTTTCTAAGTTTAAAAACATGATTTGGAAACTCAGAAATTTTAAAACCGAGAGGTTGTTTAACATAGACTTCTTCACTTATATAACCCTTTAGAAAAAACACTTTTAACATCCATTTGAAGTAATGTAATGTTATTATTTGCAGCAAAAGAAAGTATGATACAAATAGCTTCTAACCTGGCCACATGAGCAAATATCTCACTGTAATCAATGCCCTCTTGCTAACTATAGCCTTGTGCGACAAGTCTTCCCTTGTTTCTGGCCACTTTACCTTTTTCATTTAGCTTGTTTCTAAAAACCCATTTGGTTCCAATAATGTTCTTCTTTGGTCTAGGTACTAGATCCCAAACATTACTGCTCTTAAATTCATTTAACACTTTTTGTACAGATTCTTCCACAATATGAGTTTCCCTATTAAATACTCTATAAACCTTGGATCTTTTAGCGTATCCAATGAAGGTATAATTTTTTAGATCTAGAATCAAATTTATCAATGTTATCCTTAGTGTTTAACATATAACAAGTACAACCAAATTGTTTAAAATAAGACATGTTAAGCTTTTTACCTTTCCATGATTCATTTGGTGTTTTATTCAATATAGGTCTAATATAGACTTTATTTTGAATATAACAAGCAATATTAATTGCTTTAGCCAAAAAGTGTTTCACAACATTCATTTCATTTAACATGGTTTGGCCATTTCTTGGAGTTGATCTATTTTTTATTTCTACAACTCCATTTTGTTATGGTGTTCTACAAGAGGAGAAGTTGTGAGATATCCCATTCTCATCACAAAAACTTTCAAATAACTTATTTTCAAATTCCCATTCATGATCACTTCTAATTGTTATAATCTTAAGACCATTTTCATTCATTATTTGTTTGCAAAATATGATAAACACTTTGTGGAATTCATCCTTGCTTCATAATATAACAAAGTCATCCTTGTCTACCCATGTCCACCTATTGTAATCATCTAATATAACAAAGTCATACTTCTTTCCACTTAGAGATGTTGTTTTCAATGACCCAAATAGATCTATGCGTAAAAGTTAAATGGACTTTGAGGTAGAGACTGATGTGCTAAAGGTAAATAAGTGTTTTGTTTGTTTTCCCTTTTGACAAGCTTCACACAGAATTTCAGTTTCATAACTAAGCTTAGGTAGACCTCTAACATGTAAAGAGTACAAATCCATCATTTTGACTAATTTCCTTACATGTTTTTTGATTGAATATAATATCATAATTATTATCACTTAACTGACTAATACTTAAAAAATTATGCTTAAGACCTTTAACAAACAAGACATCTTTAATAGAAGGGGAAATACAATTACCAATTGTACCATGACCAATGATATGGCCTTTGTGCTTTCCTCCAAAAGTCAATGTGCCTCATTTGCTCAAAGTTAGTTCTTGGAACATAGACTTTTCTCCAGTCATATGTCGCGAGCATCCACTATCAAAGTACCATGATTGGTGTTTTAATTTGATTGTTGAGGACATCTGCAACAAAGATAATTTTGTTCTTAGGCACCAAAATTTGGTTGAGTCTTAGTTTGTTAGTCTTGAAAGGTTTCTTGTCTTTCCTTGTATTGAACATGAGACAAGATGATTTAGTGTGACATTTCTTATAGAAAATAGTACTTAAATCATCAAAGGGAACAAACTTAGGTTCAATTACTTTTTCTTGAAATCCTATTTTTCTTTCACTATTCCTACTAACACCATAAATCATATATGCATACTTGTTTTTTTCCATACCATTATCAACAAAATCTTGAAATACTTCATACTTATTAGAGTTACATGTGGTCTTTTTAATTGATGTTGAATTATAATTACTTTTCATAGTTACATTTTCACGCTTAAGTTCAGCAATATCAGTTTCCAGCTTTGCATTTTCTATTTTTAAGTTAAGTAATATCAGTTTCAAAGTTGCATTATCAATCTTAAGTTCAGTAATATCAGTTTTCACAGTTGCATTTTCTATTTTAAATTCAGTAATATTAGTTTTTAGAGTTGCATTTTCTGTTTTAAGTCAACAAATTATTTTCTGTTTTTCAGTTAGATTTGTATTTTCTTTCCTAAGTGTTTTCAGTTTTAAAGTTATTTTGTGATGCTTATTTAAAAAATAATTTATAGCACTAATTAAATTAGATCGAGTAAATTAAGAAAATACCTCAATTTCTTACGACTTCAAACTTCTTTTGGTACTTTAGACCTCAAATTCTTAGTAGAATATTTGTTCAATATATATTTTGTAGTAATTATAATCTCACTCCAAAAATTATATGAAAGATTCTTTTGTTTTAACATGCTTCTAGCCATATCTAGAATAGTTATATTCCTCATTTCAACAAGACCATTATGTGGAGGTGTTTAGGGAGGTTTTATCTCATGTACTATACAATTCTCCTCATAAAATAAGTGTACTCACCTCGTTTACCAGTTCTTAGTATTTTCAACTCAATCCCACTTTGTTTTTTAGCATGCACCTTATACTTTTTCAACACTTCAAAACCTTCACATTTGGCCTTGATAAGAAATACCCACAAAATTCTTGCAAACTCATCAACAAAGGATACACAATACTTATTTTCTCCCAAGGATAGGACTTCAATAGGGCCACACGCATCATAATGTAAAACTCCTAATGCATGTGTTGCTCTTGGAGGAAAATTCTTCACAAAAGTCAATCTGGAATATTTACCTATATATCATGCATACTTCATAGGTGTTCTATATTAGATTTATTCTTGGAACTCGTAGCACCAACTATTTTGTTGTTAGCTCTCCCAAGCTTTTGAAAGTTAGATGTCCATACCTTCTATGCAAAAGCCATCTCTCTTGATTTCCTTGGACAACATTAAGGAAGTACGTTTCTTTAGTTATAATGCTAACCTTGAAATTTCTATTATTCCCAAGGGTGGATTTCAAAACAAGTCTCTTGTTTTGATCAAATAAAGACATGGAATCATCCTCCATGATAACTGAAAAAACCTTCTCTATGAGTTTCTCTACACCCATCAAATTGCGACTCATACCTAAAACATCTTGCACATTGTCTATCAATTTATATCTACCATATTTTCCTCTGAATTGTGATATTTCTCATTCCTAATGCATATAGGCTTCTGTTATCAACAACCCTCACTTTCTCTTCTTGCTTGAGTCCAAATTAGACAACCATTCCGTATATCCTATCATATGGTTGGAACAACCAGTATCCTTATAACAAAACTCAGATAAGGGTGCTCATAACTAATTGCCACTATCAAGAATAAATTATTAGAATTATAATCCTCATGTGTAACATCTTCCTCCTCCACACTTTCTTGAGCCTTCTTACCTTTACCAACCTAACATTCATCAGCAAAATGTCCATATATGTCACAATTTAAACATTGTATCTTCTCTTGATTTTTTTAATCAAAAACTAATTTCTTTTTATTGTGAGAATTCCCATTATTACTTTTCCACTTATTTTTTTCATGTTCACCCTTCTTTACTACATGTGCCTGAAGATCTTGTTCTACCTCACTCTGAGTGCCTCTTTCAAACACCCTTAGATCATGTGCCTCAAGACATCCTTGCAATTCTTCAATCTTACGATAACTCATATGACATCAAATCGGGAACTAATAGTTTTAAGTTCCTTTTCAACAATTGTTTGTTCTATGACGGTTTCTCCCTAATCTTCATTTGGTTGGTAATTGTTATTAGTCTCCTGAAGTAATCTGCAACCTTTTCATCATTCTTCATCAGGAGTAGTTCATATTGTCTTCGTAATGGCTGAAGATGGACTTTCTTAATCTTCGCATCACCCCCATATCACCTTACCAAAGCATCTCAGACAATCTTCAATATAGGTTTCTTTTCCATGTTTTCAAACACATTTTTATCAACACATTGACGAATATAGAACAATGTCTTCTAATCCTTCTTCTTAGCTTCTTTGTGTAAGACTTGTAGCTATTAAACTCTAATTTATGTAGTTTAACTATACTTCATACTGAATGAGATGTTGAGTCAGTTAATTCCATTTTTAATTTTTATGGATTAAAGTATCAAAAGTATATTTTACTAATTAAAATATATTGTCTTGTGCGTAAAAATAGTCGAAATCATAAATGGAAAATTTTACAGATATTAAATCCAGCGAGCAATTTTACTGTTCGCAAAATTTTAATATGATTGATTGTCACGAAACTTTTTACCCTAGTTCTTGGAATTGTTAGGGTCAATAAGATGCTTGGGAAATATTTTGAAAGACTTGATAAAAAATATTTGACGATAAATAATATAGTCAAACTACAGAGAAATTATTGTCAACAAATATTTTACGATGTCACATGTTATGATTAAATTCATCTCTTAGTTGAGTTATAACGAGAGTATATATTTTTACTAAAAGAGATTTGGATGTGGGAGATGAGATATGTGTAAGAGTGATTAGATTGTGTAATGATGTATTTAGTAAAATATCTAGATATTTTTGGGGTAAATTATCTCTCAAATTTTGTACTAGATCACCATTTTAATACTAGATCAAAGCTTCATCTATTAAAGGTTTGTGAATTGATTTTTCTATTGCATTCTCCTCTTATTATTTATATAAGTTTTGTTATGAAAAAAATGTATTCTTTCCCTCTTTCTTTCTTTAGGCTGTGAGGCCATATATAGTTAGGGGAATTTTTTTTTTCTTCATTTTTCTTTCACTAATGTGGTAGATTAATGTCTTACAATGATCGATCTCAAATGAAAAACTAATTTTGGACATTTTAAGATTTTGCAAGAAAATGATTTACGTTAGAATGCTATTTTCTTTCACTAATGTTATATATCTATCTATTTTTAGTAAGGGATCTTAAAGAAAATTTTGATTTAGGACACTTTGATATTTTACTCAAAATGGATTTGTATTAGAAAAAAAATATCTTCACAAAAGCGTTAGATCCATGACTTGTGGTAGTAGATCTTGAAGAAAAAATTGATTTGGAATCATTTGAAGTTTTACTCAATAATTAATTTATGTTAGTAGTTTAGTCTTTGAAGTTTTTGTTGTTTTGATTGTTAAAAAGATCCTTACATGTACATTTAGAATCATGGATGAAAGTAATTTTGAAAAAGGATTTTTTTTTTTTCCATCCAATTTACTCATGGCTGAACCCAAAACAACAACTATGGGTTTTGGAATTTCAAAATTTTATTTTGTACAAATGGAAATGTTATCTTTGATTTAAAATGAGTTAAAAATCTAAAGATTGTTTATTTAAATTGTTGTTGAAAATGTTAGTAGATTTGAAGTTGAGACTTAAAAAAAAAAATTATAAGTGCTTATGTTGTTATAAAAAGTTGAAAACTTTTGGTGTTATATGGCAAAAATATTTAAAGAAAGGAAAGAGACAAAAGAAGTTGTATGTTGTTTTAGAGAAAAAAGTTTGGAAACAAATATGATAAGTTGTGTTTCTAAAATAAGTGTGTAATGATCTATCTCAAAAGGAATTGAGTGTTGAAAGTTTATGAGATCTAAAGATGTCTTGAAAGTATCCTCTTTTGAGTATCTTTAAAACTTTATGGGATTGTTTTTTATTGATGAAGTTTAGGAAATAATCATTTTAACGGAAGAAAGTGGAAAATCCTATAGTGGTTTTGGAGTAGATAGCCGACTTAAGGTTATGTTAGAAAGTGCTGAGAATTTTTTTTAACTTAAGACAATTATTGATTTAAGCTACGACATAACTTAAAGGAATCAATGCTTTTATAAAGGAATGTTTGCAAGACAAAAGCTCTTTCCAAGGTTTAGCTTCACATGTAGGGACTTGTTTGTTCTATGTGATTGATGTTTTTGGAATTGTGTTTTGTGAAATGGATGTGGATGTGTGTTTATAACTGTTAACATGAGTGTATGAAGTTGTGTTATGAAATTTATTGATGATAAACTATCTTGGGTATGTTATGTGAAAAGTTGAAAAATTATTAGTGTTTATTAAAAGTATAGTCTTTTAATATATGCATTTCCATAATAATTATTGTGAAAGATTCAGAGTATGCTCATGCACTCATAGTTGCATGTGGTATTCTGTAGAGTTGGAATCAACGGATGATTTGTTTAGAGGAATTTTCATATCATTTCATGGATTTTTGAGTTGTGACTGTGGACAAAAGATCAATACCCCTTTGTGGAGGGTTTTAAATTTTTGAATCATGTGCATTGACATATAGGCATTGTATTATGGTGCTTTGACACATGAGTCATGTTTGTTATATGAAGATATATGCATTTTTTATCTATCACTTTGACAACATGTTGTACTTGCAAAATGTTATCTATTAAATTCAGTTGGTGACCCTTAATATTTATTATGGAATTTTTGCAATGCCCTTAGATGATGTGGACTAATGTGCATATGGAGGTTACGCTAATGACGCCAACATCATAGGACTTCCTTGATAGGGATATATCAATTGCTTGGGAATATGAACCCGTCTCAAGCGGGGTTACTTATATGAGAATGGTTGTGGCGACTACTAGTAGGCTTGTATCAATGTTTCACATAGGGATCACTCGTGATAGGATAGGCTTCCCTATGCTTACTGACTTGGTGTTGGGAGCTAGTGGTGTAGGATTTCATATAGGAATTGTTATTGGAGGTGATGTTAAGGCTACTACACGAGCAAGGGGTCGTGTTGTTGGATTGCAAGCAATAGAGAGGGGAAATGGACCATTGATGTGAGCAGAAGATGTTGCGAAACCATATGCACCACTAAGAGTTAGGGATATATCGAGGGAAATTTTGTGTCTTGGTTGGTGCCCTCTCGTGCTATGTTTGACCTTCCCTTTTCGGTGGACGATCATCTACCTTCCTTTTCTAAGATTGAGAGTTGATTTGAGATCCCAGCTCCATCGAAGCCACTTATCTCTTGGGTGGATCTGACTTCCGAGAAGACTAATTCATCCATAGTAGGAAAGGAGGATGTGGTAACCTCTAGGAGAGACATTGTTTCAACGGGTACTTGTGTTGTTTATGGAGGCCACCTCTACTATTTTAGTCATAAGTGATATTTAGGTTAATTTGTTGTTAGGGATGTTGAGCCTCTTTTGGGTTGTTGTATTTATCTTCTTTTGGATGACTTTATTTACGATACCTTCACAATTTGACTTAGATGGTGGGTCTATGTTCCATAATTTGATGTGATCATGGGGGATAACATTCTTGGAGCAACACTTTTGCATAGGTGTTTGTCGAGAATCCCATAGAAGTATGAATGATGATTTGATAGGTCTGATAGCCTCAATATATTTTCTAGCATTGGTATATTTGAGATTATGGTTTCAAACTACTTTTACCTACTAGCACCTATGCTATATATATATATATATATATATATATATATATATATATATATATATGTATATATATATATATATATATTTGTCATTTTTAGTTGTGCGATGAATCTTTTGGTGGAGTTGCTTAAATAAATAAAATTAGTTGATACTTTTAATAGAAGAAAGGATTCCAATTTATGTATGTTTTTTTTTATCATTATAGAAGAAAGGATTGTATTTTTTAATTATTTGAGAAACATTTAAAAGAAAAATAATACACTCTCACTTTAAAAAATCAAAGTGTTATACTTTAAATGTCGTTCTTTGCGTCTCTGAAGAATTTTTTTACCAATGCCTCATAGCCAACATTGACTATTTCAAAAACCTCATACACTCGAAAGATCACTTTCATTTCAATGCACCATCGCTCCCAATTTTTGCTAGTAAAAAATGATAACTTCATCGAAAAAATGTCCAATTTTTAGCCATCTCAAATCACTTGTGTTTCAAAAACCTCATGTGTTTCCCTCAAGATCTAACCTATCACTCTATGATACCAATTGTTAGCTCACAGTGTTAATTTTCACTCACTCTTAGAAATGTTGAGAAAAATGTAAAGGAAAGTAGAATTGACTTACATGTAGTCGGGTTGTATGCAAAATATTTATATGTACATGAGAAGTAACTAACTCAAGTAAAATATTTATATGAATTACCAGTCACACTTCAATAACTTGCAACACAATTACTACCATTGTCTTCTAAGTATTAACTAAAGTCTTCTATGTATCCACTTACATTCTAAACTTACATTTATATATCAAATACTAACATCAATTCCATCGTCTTTTCTCAATCTATTTGCGTGTCTGGAAAAACTATCTCATCTGATTGACAGTGCATTTCGATAAAGATTGAACATTTTTATAGAGGACTCCAATGTATTATTTATTATGCCTAACAGGACCGTGTAAATATTTTTGGAGACTTGGTACGAATCTCTAAAATTGTGTCCTTAATAAAAAAAAATGCAATTTTAAAAATTATAAGTTATTTTAAAATATTATATTTTTCTTAATGAAATACAAAAAATTTAAACTATTTTATTTAAATTTATCAAAATAAGTAAATTGTAAATAACATCATCAAGCTAATACTAAACTTCTTATTATTTAAAAAGAGTCATCATTCTAACACATTTTGAATCAAATTCATCAACCAAATCTTCATATTGTATTGTCTCCAAAAGATAATTCTCAATTGCTAATGCTAATTCATTAAGTCTTTCTTGTAACATGGTAAACCACAAGTAAGATTTTATCAACTTGAATTTTGAAAAACTTCTTTTTGCATATGCAATCGTCACGAGAATAGTCAACAAAATTCTATATGCAATAATTGTATTAGAAAAACAATCTAAGTCTTCCTAAAAAAAATTCTCTAATAGTAACAAAGTTTGGAGAAACATCAAAATATCTTATTATTAAAGATATTTGCTCGTAGTGACTAACATCTGGAGTACAATGAAGTATCACTCATAAATACTTTGGTTCTTTGATTTTTCTAACGATTTTATTTTTAATTGTAAAATCAATCAAAAGTATTAACTCATTTTGTATGTTATTTCTAAGATAACAAAAGTGAACTTTATTATTTGTAATACGTGTAACATGCTCTTGGCCAATTTGATCACATTCAGCTAACATTTTAGTCAAATTCAAAAAATTTCCATTGCTATTTTGTATGATTTCTCATTAGAACCACCAAAAGCCAAATTATGTTCAGCAAAAAATTTCACTATTAAAATAATTTTTTTAAAACACTTTTTAAATGTTTTTTTTCTTTCTCAATTAGTCTTTAAGTCGTTTTAAAAATAGTTTAACTTTTTTTCAGCCATTGACACAACTCATATCAAGTGGTCATATTTTTAACATGATTCATGCTTATCTCATGTTCTCAGGGTCTTTCATTAATATAGTCACTTATAGTCAGTTAACAAATGAGAGTTTTGGTGATTGGTTACATATTGATGAAAGACCCGGATAACTCACTAAAATAATCTCCCGTTTATTTTTAAAATTAAAAAATTTGATATACTACTAATAATATATATATATATATATATTTAAATTAAATAAAGCTTACTATTAATTAGAATTTAGAATCGCTAAACACAATACATTAGTCATTTTAATGTTGGCCTGAACAAAATATACATTTTAAATCCTGTATGTTGTAAAACGAAAACGATATATATGAAACACAAATAATATCGGGTAAATGGAAAAAAAAAGTTACATTACATTGATAAAATAGGGGGGGAAAATACGCGAGGTAAAATGGAAAGAATAAATAAATAAAAGGCCATGATTTTGAAGTTTGAAATTTGGAACACAAACAAGAGATGACAGATTCACAGTTACTCAATAGCTAAGAAATTTTCACAAGACACCAACTTCTTCCAATAGTAACAGAACCACAAAGCTTCATTTCAACATGCAATTGTATACATGTACACATGTATATTACACGGCCATTAATCCTCCCTTTGTTCTTATTTACATTTTGTTTCACAATAAAATATAAAACATAAAACAAAAACAACAAAATGTGATTATGATTATGTACTATGTGGTGGGATAGAAGGAATTAATTAACTATAACTGAATATTAGTTATAGTTAGCTAATAATTATGTTTTCCTTCTCCCAGTAGATTGTTGAGGCTTTCCCTCAAACAACTCATCAATATAAGTCTCTATATCCTCAGGTTGAAACTTTACATACTTCTCTGTCTGTCTCCCAGCATCTAAATACTGTGCAAATCTCCCCATGAATGCTCTGTACGCCGGAATTACCACCGCCGATATCGAAACTCGAAGCTCCGATTGAAGCTGTTCATCTTTCACAACCCATGAACTCTGTGTCTTATGAATCTCATCAAACAATGCGTTAAAGCCCTTAAACCTCTCTTTCAACACAGGCTTCTGCACTTTTCCATTCACACTTAACCCTTCGTGACTCAGAAATATCAGCACTCTATTCCATGTTTCTCTCTGGTAGGTTTTGTGGTAGTTTCTTAATTCAAATGACTTTTTTTTACACCATGTGTCATCCATCACTTGTCTCATTTCAGATGAACCTTTTATCTTTTGTAAAATGTATCTTCCATTGTTCATCATGAAGATGTTGCTTAATGCCACATCACGATATAGTTTTGCTTTTCCATCAAGGCTTGTGTCTAGTAACTCCATTACCCTCATAACCTGTGCTGCAAACGGCGACGAAGATGATGACGGCGTTGACGATTCTTTCTCGTCAACAACGACGTCGTTTTGGTTTTCATTTTCCTGGTAAAGTGGTCTGCTAGTTGAATCTAAATGTTCGATTTTTGAATGATCCTTGAAAACTTGCTCCAGAGTTTCTTTGTAATCACCAGCTATGTTGAGATAGTTCATTATGTAGCGTGTGAGAGGGTGAACCGCGCCACCGGGGACTGGATTTTTTGCAGTTTCTGATTTAATTGAGTTTTCTAATTCGCAGAAGATAGAGATAGCTGCCTCGCCAAGCCGTGACTTAGCGAGGTTTATCTCTGTCTTCAACTCTTCTAAAGACTCTTCTGGGAAGAGTCCATCAAGTTTTGGTATAATATCTCTAAGTGTTTCATACATGTCAAGTAATTTAAAGAGTTTCTCTCCTGCGCGCTTCGTCATGGCGGCGCCCTCCGCAAAGTTGAGAAGTGGAATCACGACGCCGCGAGAGAGGCTGCTGAAGAGATTCTCCGCGACCGAGGGTTGACTTGAGAAAACTGCCTCCGCTAATTTTCTCTCGCCGGGGAAATACACGGAGGTGCATTGACGGAAAGTGTTTGTCCACGCCGGAATCATGTCTCTTGCAAGAGTCTCCCATTGGATTTTCTGAATCATATCATCGATGCTGATTCTTTCGAATCCAAGTTTCTGCAAAATCTCTTCGAACGCTGTTCTTCTTGCTACGATGTAAACCTGGCAGCATTCCGATTCGAAACCGCCGGTTAACATCTCGCTGGCGATCTTGCTCATGTAAGCAATAGCCTCGTCCGTATAACCCGGGAAATTCATTTCGGATTCGGATTCTTCATGTTGTTGATGATCAAGATTGTCTTCCTTTTGTTCTGACGTTGCAACGTGTTTTCCTCTTGAATCAACGTCGGGTACCAATTCCGTTGGAGTTCTAGATTCTTCTATTAATAAACGAAAATCTTCTTCCAAAAACGACATCGCACGCTGTTGAATTACACCAACGCGGTTTTCTATTGAGTCTCTTCCTTCGTTCTTCTCTTCCATGGTTTCATTTTCATCATGATTATGAGTCCGAGTCAGCGTTTTCTTAATCTTTGAAATTCGATTGACGGATTCTAACAACCATGTATCTTTTTCAATAACTTCTTCCCATTTTGCTTTACCTTCCCCTGTTTCACATTTTTCTAATTTCTCTTCTATCAGATCCAGAAACCTCCCTACATAGCCATGGATCTCAAATGAAACTCGTTCTTTCTCTTTCTCCTCAAGAGTCTCGACGAGAAATTGATCGACCTCTTCTGAAACCTTCTCAAGGCTAGGGGGAGGAGATTCCACGTCCACGGCATCTACGGTTTCTGCAGTTTCTTCTTCTTTCTTCTCTACCTCCGTTTGATTTTCGTCATTGTTCGACGGTGGAGGTGGTGGTTCTTCTGCGTCGGTGTCGCCGTCGTGTTTGGGATCAGACATTGGTGTTTCGTCTCTAGGAGCGAAACTATCGGAATTTTCAGCGAGGTTTTTCTCCATTATGGTTTGTTATGATGGTTATGTTTCTTTTTTCGTTACGTAGAAAGGAAAAATAAAAGAAGCTTTTACATAAATGAGAAATGCGAAGACTCAGGAGAGTTATCGGTTTGTGATTTTTTTACATTTATAATTGAAAAAAATTGATTGGAAATTAATAATTAATTTTTATCTTTATTTTTTATAATTATAGAGAGGGTTGAACCTTTGCCAAAAAGAAAAAAAAAAAAAAAGATAGAGTTGACCGTTGATAATTCTACGACAACATTTGGATTGTGCTTCCCACTAACATTTTTTCAATACAAGCTTCCCACTAACATAAATACTCCCTCCTCCTATTTTTATAAGCATTTATTTTGAGTGTTTCACATGTCTACGAATAAAAAGGTAAGCCATTATTTTGTTCACTAAATGTAAAGGTTGTCAATAAAAAAAAATGATGTAATTAATGTATTTATTTTATAGGTTGTTGTTATTTGTATATAAATGTATTTAATGTAAATTTTTTAATTTTTAAAATGAACTAGTAGTATTAATAGATACATGTATTAATATTGAAAAAGAACAATAAATATATTTTGTAATTTGTACACAAATGCATAAATAAATTTTTCAATGCTTATAAATAGGAACAAATGAGTAAATGATACTAACGTAACATTTCCGTTTTATTTATCTAACCTCTAATTAGAACAACATATATGCAAGTATGAGTAAAAATAAGTGCGTTTATTACGTGATTTTATCCTTTATGTTGTACTCTTTTTTT
>JBBPBT010001455.1:1022971-1033882 GCA_037974875.1 Cicer bijugum
ATGCATTGTAACACATCTTTTATATGTAAATTGAGCTTTTCATGTGCTACTAAACTTAATTAAGTATTGAATTAACTTTAGGTGAATATGTCTCTTCAAAATCAATGACAATATTTTATTAATACTCTTGAATGTATACATTTTACTATTCTCTTTTAAATTTTTCGCGCAAAAAATCTATCATATTTAAATAGCTTCACATCTTTAGATTTGCAAACTTCAAGTCTAAAAACATTTCCCTTTGTAAAACAAGCTTTATTCTAGTCTATTACTTCTATCTATTTTCTATGTTATTCTTTGTCTATAATCTTTAATAGACTTTAATTTGTTGTCCTCATTATTATTTATCACATATAATGCTAAATTATATACAAAATTATTGTCAATGTTGACTTCATTTTAGTTCCATCATATTCCATTCTTGATATACTTTATTAAGATCTCTTTATTTTCACAAATTTCAAGTACATGATCAATTCTTCTAGAGCTGAAAAATTATGTCAAAGTGCTCTTTTGAAATTTTCAATCCTCACTTGGGTCATCTTTCTTTATAGCTCATTTTTTTTGTTTGGAGATTTTTATCCTAGGAACCAACTTGCCTACCATGATTCAGGCCCAATTGAGATTCATTTGCAATATTAGATTTCCAACAGGGATATTCATTTTAATTGGAGCATTATCAGTTTATAATTTGTTATATATACTTTACAAATGAGTTATCTTTTGAATTTCTAGTTTAAATTAATTTTCGTGAGGATCATGATGAGATAATAATATATTTCAATAATTATTTTCAGCTGCTTATTATGTCTCCCTAATATTGAGAATACTAAGTCATCAAATAATAATAAAAAAAACTCATTTGAAAACAAGTCTCCAAATTATTGACTCAATGTACTCTATTAAAAATAGAGATTTCATATCCAATACATATATATTTTCAATATTCTTATCGTATGGCCCCAGCAGAACTTAAGGAGATAAGGGAGAAACTTCAAGATCTTCTTGATAAGGGTTTATTCGTCCAAGTTCTTCTCCTTGGGGAGCACCGGTATTATTTGTAAAGAAGAAAGATGGATCCACGCGGTTGTGTGTAGACTATAGGTAGTTAGATAAAGTAACTGTAAAGAATAAATACCCTTTGTCACGCATTGATGAGTTGTTTGACCAACTTCAAGGAGCTCAATGTTTTTCTAATATTGATTTGCGGTCGGGGTATCACCAGTTGAAGATTAAGAGGGATGACAAAACAAAGACAGCTTTCCACACGCGTTATGGGCATTATGAATTTTTGGTTACGTCATTTGGGCTTACTAATGCCACAATAGCTTTTATGGATTTGATGAATTGCATTTTTAAATCATTCTTGGATCAATTTGTGATTGTGTTTATTGATGATATCCTTGTTTATTCCAAGAGTAAATAAGAACACAAGCGACATTTAAGGTTGGTTTTGCAAACCTTAAGAGATAACCAATTATATGCCAAATTCTCAAAATGTCAGTTTTGGTTGGATAGTGTGGCATTTTAAGTACATCTTGTGTCTAAGAATGGAATAAGTGTAGATCCAAGTAAGGTGGAAGCAGTCCAGAATTGGCCCACTACCATAGTGAAGGAGATTCAGAGTTTTCTTGGTTTAGCTGGTTATTATCGACGTTTTGTGAAAGATTTCTCAAAGATTGCGTCTTCGTTGACTAGGTTGATGCAGAAGAAAGTTGAGTTCCAATGGACTGATGCATGTGAGTAAAGCTTTCAAAAATTTAAGGAGTACTTGACGTCAGCACCTATTTTGGCATTACCTATAGGTGGTGAAAGTTATGCAATTTATTGTGACGCTTCTAGAGTTGGTCTCGGTTGTGTACTTATGCAACAAGGAAAGGTTATTGCCTATGCATCTAGACAACTCAAGAGGCATGAAATGAACTATCCCACACATGATTTGGAAATGGCTGCAGTTATTTTTGCTCTTAAGATTTGGAGATACTATCTATATGGTGAAACTTGTGAGATTTATACCGACTATAAAAGTCTTAAGTATATCTTTCAGCAGTGAGACTTAAATTTAAGACAAAGAAGGTGGATGGAACTCTTGAAAGATTATGATTGCACAATCTTATACCACCTAGGGAAAGCAAATGTTGTTGCAGATGCTTTGAGTAGGAAATCTATGGGCAGTCTTGCTCATATAGCAGAAGTAAAGAGGCCAATAGTTAAAGAATTTCAAGAAGTTGTCGAAAGTGGAATTCAATTTGAACTTGGTCATTCGAGGTTATTTTCAGCCGACGTACAAATTCGTCATACCATAATTGATGATATCAAAAAAGCTCAAAGTCAAGACTCATACTTGGTGAATATGGTAAATAATGTTCAGAATGGTAAAATTTTAGACTTTTCAATTGATTCTGATGGTGTACTGAGGTTGAAGTCTCGGTTGTGTGTTCCAAATGTTGGGGGCTTTAGGAGGAAAATTTTAGAGGAGGCTCATCATTATTCTTACACTATTCACCCAGGTTCTAATAAGATGTAGCAAGACTTGAGAGAATTGAATTGGTGGGAAGGGATGAAGAGAGACGTAGCAGATTTTGTCTCTAAGTGCTTAGTGTATCAACAAGTAAAAGCTAAGCACCAAAAGCCTGCGGGGTTACTTCAACCTGTTGAAATACCTGAGTGGAAGTGGGAAGGCATCTTTATGGATTTTGTTACAGGATTACCACGAACCCAAAAGGGTTATGACTCAGTGTGGGTGATTATAGATCGGTTGACCAAATGTGCACACTTTTTGCCTGTGAAGACTACTTATACTGTTAGAGAAAGGAGGTATTTCTAATAAAAAACTCTCAATTTGCTTGATGCTTAATGTCAAGTACAAGTAGGTATTTATAGGTACAAATAGAAAACTCTAGACACATTTCTAGGAGCTTCCTAATTAATACCTCATTCTAGGAGCTTCCTAATTAATACCTTATTCTAGGAGCTTCCTAATTAATAGTGACTTCTAGATTCTTACATGGAATTCTACATGGTTCTAGAATTATCTAATTTCGAATTAGTAATAACATTGCTCCCCCTTAATTTGAAATTTTCTTCTTCATTCCAAGTCTTGCTCTTAGCCTTTGAAAGTCTTCAAATTTTAACGGCTTTGTAAAAATGTCTGCAACTTGATCTTGAGTCTTCACATATTTAAGCTCAACTTCTTTCTTGGCAATGTATTCTCTAATGAAATGGTACCTCGTGTCTATGTGATTGCTACGATCATGAAACACTGGATTCTTTGCAAGTGCTTGTGCCGACTTGTTGTCTATATAAATATCAGTAGCTTCCTTTTGTGGTATATGAAGTTCCTCCAATAATCTCCTTAGCCAAATAGCATGACAAGTGCAAGATGTTGCTGCTACATACTCTGACTCACATGTTGAAAGTGTGACAATAGGTTGTTTCTTTGAGCTCCATGAAAAAGCACAGTCTCCCATGAAAAATATAAAGCCACTAGTACTCTTTCTATCATCAATATTTCCCGCAAAGTCGCTATCACAAAATCCAAAAAATTTAAAATCATTAGAAGAAGAGTAAAATAGTCCATAATCAAGCGTACCTTTAAGGTAGCGAAGTATCCTCTTAGTGACTTTCATGTGTGTAGTAGTAGGAGCTTCCATGAAACGACTCACTACTCCAACCGCATATAGAATGTCAGGTCTTGTACATGTTAAGTATCTTAGGCTTCCAACGAGGCTTTTGAAAAAAGAAGGATCCTTTTTTTGTCCATCTTCAAACTTTGACAACTTCAATCCGCTCTCCATTGGTGTGTTCACCGGATTGCAATCAAACATTTTAAATTTCTTCAAAACTTCCTTTGCATAGTTTTCTTGAGAAATAAATATACCTTCTTCCAATTGCTTTACTTCTAGGCCTAAGTAGTATGACATGAGCCCGATATCAGTCATCTCGAACTCAAGTGCCATGGCCTTTTTGAACTCTTCAAACAAACTTGGATTGTTCCCAGTGAATATAAGATCATCCACATAAAGACAAACAATCAAAATATCTCCATTATCACAAATTTTAACATAAAGAGCATATTCATTGAGACAACGAGCAAACCCATTGTCTTGGAAGTATTTGTCGATGCGACTATTCCATGCTCTTGGTGCTTGCTTTAATCCATACAACACTCTTCTTAATCTCAAAACTTTATCTTCATGTCCTTTAATCACGTACCCCATTGGCTGCTCAACATAGACCTCTTCTTCAAGATAGCCATTTAGAAATGCCGATTTTACATCAAGTTGGTAAAGTTTCCACTTATTTTGAGCTGCTACAGAGATTAACAAACAAATAGTGTCCATGCGAGCAACTGGTGCAAAAACTTCTTCATAGTCAACTCCATATTTTTGTTTGTAGCCTTTTGCAACAAGTCTTGCTTTGTATTTTTCAATATCTCCATTAGCATTCTTTTTAGCCTTGTACACCCATTTGACTCCAATTGCTTCATGGCCTTTTGGAAGAGTTGCTAATTCCC
The DNA here is from genome assembly GCA_037974875.1 of Cicer bijugum. NCBI lineage: Eukaryota > Viridiplantae > Streptophyta > Magnoliopsida > Fabales > Fabaceae > Cicer > Cicer bijugum. The sequence goes on from JBBPBT010001455.1 coordinate 1,027,488, forward strand.
AAGTGTTGTTCTTCACAATTGATTTGATCTCCTCGTCCATGGCTTGTCTCCACCTTTTATCTTTCATTGCTTCTCCATAATTTAATGGCTCACTATCCGCCAAGAGACAATACAACTCTTCAAGGTCAAGAGTAATTTCAGTTGACCTTTCATAAATGTCTTCTATATCTTTCATCTTATTTGGTCTCTCACTTGAACTTTCATCTAGAGAAGTAGGTGAAGACGGAGGTGAAGAAGGTGGAGTTGCATCTTGAACTGGTGTTGTGGCCTCTTGATCTTCTTCAAAATATGGAAGGAAATTATAGTTGGTTTCTTCTTGATCCTCCCAATTCCATGTAGCATCTTCATCAAATTCAACATCACAACTCACCATTACCTTATTGTGGCATGGGTTGTACAACTTGTAACCTTTAGAATGTGGATCATAGCCAACAAAGACATATTTGGTGCTTCGATCATCAAGTTTGGATCTTTCTTGTTGTGGCACATGTGCATATGCTATGCTCCCAAAGACGCGCAAATGATTAACACTAGGCGTTCTTCCATTCCATGCTTCTAGCGGGGTTTGGTCTTTGACATTTGAAGTTGGAGAGCGATTTGCCAAATAGACTGCACAAGAAACTGCTTCAGCCCAAAACTCCTTTGGCATCCTATTGGATTTTAGCATGCATCTTGCCATGTTCAAAATAGTTCTGTTCTTTCTCTCGGCCACTCCATTTTGTTGCGGAGATCTTGGAACTGTCAATGGACGACGAATTCCATGAGTTGCACAGAATTCATTAAACTCCTTCGAAGTGAATTCACCTCCTCGATCAGATCTCAAAGCTTTGATTTCATGACCGCTCTCCTTCTCTACAAGAGCTTTGAAGTTCTTGAAAGCAACAAAAGCTTCGGATTTTTGTTTTAAGAAATAAATCCAAGTTTTTCTACTAAAATCATCAATAAAGAGAATGAAATATTTACTCTTACCAAATGAAGATGGATTGATTGGTCCACACAAGTCAGTATGCACAAGTTGCAATGGCTTAGTTGCTCTTGATGTGACTTCTTTAGGGAAACTTTTTCTAGCTTGCTTGCCAAGAAGACAACCTTCACACAATTGATTTGGATGATTGATTGAGGGCATCCCTTTCACCATACCCTTTTTTCCCATAATTTGAAGTGCACTAAAGTTCAAGTGGCCATACCTCATATGCCAACGCCATGCTTCATCTTGGACACTCATCTTCAAACATTTTGCTTCAATAGTTCTTAGGTTCAAGATAAACATTCTATTTTTTGACATAAGAACTTTAGCAATTAAATTGTTATTTTGATCTCTAAACCAAAGATATTTATTTTTCATGAGAATTTCATATCCTTTTTCAAGAAGTTGAACCAAACTCAAAATATTACTCTTTAATTTAGGAACATAGTATACATCACTAATCAACTTATGGCTCCCATCTTTAGAAGAGATTAGAATTGTACCTTTTCCTTCAATCTTCACTTTTGATGAATCTCCAAAGGAAACATTTCCATTCATCTTTTCATTAAGCTCTACAAATTTCTCTTTGCATCGACACATATGGTTACTTGCACCATTGTCCAAGTACCATGAACTATTAGCATCTCTTTCTTCTTCCTTGAGTGTTAGCAACAAAGTTGACTCTTCATCTTCGTCAATAAGATTAGCCTCTTCTTCCTCTTGATTAGGAGCATTACGGCATTCCCAAGAAAAATGACCAAATTCATGACAGTTATAACATTCAACTTTAGATTTGTCATACCTCCTTTCACTTTGATTATAGCCATAACCTCTTCCTCTTCCAAGAACTCTTGGTGATGAGTGACTTCTTTCTTCGTAGTTTGATTCACGGTTGAAACCTCTTCCTCTTCCTCCTTGGCCACGACCACGTCCTCGTCCTCTTCCTTGTTCACGTCCATGTCCGTTTTGACTATTGAATCCTCTTTATCCTTCAACAAAGCTTTGATCTTGAGAACTTGCTCTAATGGCTCTTCTTGCCTTTTCTTCATTCTTTCTTCTTGAGCTTGCAATGAACCTTCTAATTCCTCAATGGACATTGAGTCAAGATCTTTCGATTCCTCAATAACACATACCACATAATCGAATTTAGGAGTCAAGGAACGAAGAATTTTCTCTGCTACACGAACATCTTCTATCTTGTCTCCATATCTCTTCATTTGATTAACAATTGTCTTCACCCTTGAGCAATAATCTGAAATTGATTTGGTATCCTTCATCTTCAAAGCTTCGAAATCTCCCCTTAGAGATTGAAGTCTTATCTTCTTCACCTTGTCAATGCCTTGGAGTGATTTTTCCAAAATCTTCCAAGCTTCCGTTGAATTTGTAGCATCGGCAACCTTCTCAAACATAGAATCATCCAAACATTGATGAATGAGAGTAAGAGCTTGTTGATCTTTCTTCCTTGTTTTTGCCAAAGCCTCCTTCGCTACTTGAGACAATGCCTCTTCATCTTGTGGCTCATCATAGCCTTTTTCAACAATCTCCCATACACCTTGAGAGCCAAGCAATGCTTTCATACGAAGGCACCATTTTTCATAATTCTCTTTCTTTAGAAGAGGAAAGTGAAAAGTAGTGTAATCACGAGTCGCCATTTCTCAACTCTCACAACCAAGCTCTAGATACCACTTTGTTAGAGAAAGGAGGTATTTCTAATAAAAAAAACTCTCAATTTGCTTGATGCTTAATATCAAGTACAAGTAGGTATTTATAGGTACAAATAGAAAACTCTAGACACATTTCTAGGAGCTTCCTAATTAATACCTCATTCTAGGAGCTTCCTAATTAATACCTTATTCTAGGAGCTTCCTAATTAATAGTGACTTCTAGGAGCTTCCTAATTAATAGTGACTTCTAGATTCTTACATGGAATTCTACATGGTTCTAGAATTATCTAATTTCAAATTAGTAATAACATATACTACATCTCAATATGCTAGACTTTATTTAGATAAAATTTTCTCTTTGCATGGTGTACCGGTGTCTATTATTTCTGATCGTGGGGCTCAATTTACTGCTCAATTTTGGAAGTTGTTCCAAACTTCATTAGGAACTCGTTTGAAACTTAGCACAACTTTTCATCCCCAAACAAATGGTCAATCTAAAAGGACTATTCAAATATTGGAAGATATGCTTTGTGCTTGTGTCCTAGATCTTAGGGGTAGTTGGGATCAACATTTGCCCTTGATGGAATTTGCATACAATAATAGTTATCAATATAGTATTCAGATGGCTCCATTCGAGGCTTTGTACGGAAGACGCTGTAGGTCTCCAATAGGATGGTTTGAAGTTGGTGAAGCTAAATTAGTCGGTCCAGAATTGGTTCAAGATGCCATTGAAAAAGTTAAATTGATACGGGATCGCTTAGTGACAGCTCAAAGTAGGCAAAAATCTTATTCTGATAAGAGAAGTCGTCCCTTAGAGTTTTCAGTCGGAGAACATGTATTCCTACGAGTCTCACCAATGAAATGAGTTTTGCGATTTGGTAAGAAGGGGAAGCTAAGTCCAAGATTCATTGGACCATTTGAAATTTTAGAAAAGGTCGGACCAATAGCATATAGCTTGGCACTTCTATTGGACCTCTCGGGAGTTCATCCAGTTTTTCATATTTCGATGCTTCGAAAGTATCTTCATGACCCTTCTAATGTGATTAATCATGAAGACGTACAGTTAGATGAGAGTTTATCGTACGTTGAACATCCAGTAGCTATATTAGATCGTCAAGTGAGACATTTATGCTCAAAGGATATCGTTTCAGTAAAAGTTTTTTGGCGTGGTCCATCCGGTGAAGAAACTATTTGGGAACCCGAAGAAGTCATCTGTGCAAAGTATCCACACTTATGTTGAAACTCAAGGTTAGTGGTATTTATTAAATAAATAAAAAGTCAAATAAATTCAAGGACGAATTTTTATAAGGGGAGGAGATTGACACGTCCCGTATTTAAAAAAAATATAATAATAATAATAATAAAACCAAACTTTTTTTTTTTCTTTTCTTTCTTTCCACCTCATTTTCTAATTCATTTTTCCTTCCTTTTCTCTCCCCCTCTTCCTCAACAGAAACTTCCCCTCCCTCCATTTTTTGTTGTTGTTTTTTCCTTCCCTTCTCCTTGATTCTTTTCTCTCTTTAATACCTAAACAATCAACCATCAAAAAATGAATTTAACATCCTCACAAGCATACTTTCTCATACTCCTACAAATGCTCTTGGTTAGGATTTTTGAGTTAGGGTTTGTGCTCTAGAGATAAAGGTACCTATCTCTTAAAGGTTGTTGATTGAGACTCATTGAGATAAATGCACAACTCTAATCCTAATATGAATTCATAGAAAAATGACATTTTGTTTAAAAATCTTATTTTGTGTTTAGAGTATATTTAAATGATCTTTAGGGTTTCCTAGAGTTAGCTAAACTTTAGAATAATTTTTTTCTAAAGTCTTAGAAATATTCTTGATACTCAGATTTGTCCGCTGAGATCTTGTCGACTACTCTGAGAGTTGTTGGAGAGCAAAGTTAGACGATTCTCCATAGCTGTGAGTTGACAAAGATCATTGTCATATATTTTTATACTGCTATTATTATTATTTTACTTGTTTTTTATATTAAAGTATTTATTGAAAATTTTGGAAAACACAACCTTTGAATTTTATTTCGATTTCATCAATTATTTAATTTAACGGTCGTTGTTATATAATATGTTATTAATTTAATTTAAGTATGAGTTAAAGTATTTAAATCTTGAATGGTTATACGATTGAGTATGTTTTTCCATGAATTACGATGAAATGATTTTAAATACGTATTCAGAGAAATCTTTGTTATAATTATTAAATCGTTAACTGCGTTAGGTGCACCTCGTTACCTCGTTGTGATTAGGGAGAGTTACCCGTTAGATGGAGCCGCCCCTATGAGAAATATTGTCCATAGGAGGAAAGAGCTATCAACGATATGTAAGCTCCCTAATTCATACGTAATGATGCGTTGCGGAAATTGAGAGGAGAGGGTCATCCGTTAGATGGAGTCATCCTTAAGGGAAAGACCACCCTTAGGAGGAAAGGGCTATCAATGAGATAAAGCCGTCTCTTGGTTCTAAAAATTTGTATTGTTACTTGTTTGATTTTTATGATGATTTTAAGGTTGTTCATTTTGATTTCGTTTCGTTATTCACTAGATTTTTTTAAATATTTCTATCAAGCGATTAAACAGTTATTTGTGCCTTTTGTGTTTCCCTTCTAATTGATGATGGTTGTTGTCTCCTCACTAAGTCTTTGTGACTTACCCTTTATGTTGCTTATTTTTTTTAGATTCGCAAGCAACTGAGTAGGAATCTATTATTTGATTCAAGACTCAACATACTTTTTTTTGGTAGGGGTCTTTGATCGAGGACCATTTTTTGTAACATTTGTTGAGTCTATGTAAATTGCAGCTATTTTGGAGTCTAGAAAATCTATTTTGTTTTTTTTTTTGGAAAGTGTATTAAGCAATTTTATTATGTTATTTGAATTATGACTGGATTGAAAGCTGAATAGGGATTTTACAAAATTTGGAAATATTGAAGTTACAGAGGATAATCTGTCGAAATTTAAAAAAAAAAAAATATATATATATATATATATATATTTAAATAGTTAAAGAGCGATTTAGTTGTTTAATTGTTAAGTTAGTTGATAGGCTTGCCAGGCTAGGAGTATAGCTTGTGCGCCGGTCACGGCATTAAATTTTTGGGTCGTGACATATAAAATAAAAGTAAATTGTTTATTTGCTTATCTAAAATTGCATAAAATAAAACACACATAAAATAAAATATGAGAATTTTAAGAAAATAATTTAGCAACTCAAATTATTAATAAAATCTATCTTCAAATATATAATGTCAACAATGCATATACAAGATCAAAATTATTTAAATTACTTTCATAATTAAAATTTGAATATTAAATCATATACAAAAAAAAAATATTTTAGCAACTCCAATTATTCATAAAGCTTATCTTCAAATATATAATATCAATAATGCATATACAATATCAAAATTATTTAAATAACTTTTAAAATGAAAATTTTTATATTAAATCATATCCAATAAAAGTAGAATGATAGTATAAATCAATTAGATTAACAAGACTTAAAGAAATTGCTCATATAATACTACTTATTTCTCACATGTAGAATTAATGAGACAAATACATTTCTTGTAATTCTTAATAAAAAGTTCATATAAAATTAACAAATATTATCAATATCATTTTGTACTCAGCAGTTGGTACTAGACAACAAAAACAAAATAAAATGGTACAAGCATTCTTAATTATGATTTAATTTTAGAAAATATTATTTTAGTATTCTAAGTTTAAGTAGGAAGAGAAGTTAAA
>JBBPBT010001455.1:1036172-1070680 GCA_037974875.1 Cicer bijugum
TTTATGATAAATCTTCTTCAAATCTTATCTTCTTTTCAACTTGGTCAAATATTTTCTTCAATCGTAAATCTAAATCAAATCTTATTTTAGATTTTCTTCAACAACATTTGATCATATCTTATTTTCAACTTGGTTAAATATTTTCTTCAATCATAAATCTAAATAAAATCTTATTTAAGATTTTTTTTAAAAACATGAATTTTCTTTCATACTCTATGAAGTCAAATATATTGTTCTCATGAACTATTTTTATTAATATAAAAACTATAAGTATAAAACCAACTTGGTATGATAGACTAAGTAACTTCTTGCTTAAAAATAATTTTGAAAGAGAACAAGTAGACAACAATCTATTTAGAAAATCAATTGGAGATAACACATTCATTGTTCAAATTTATGTTGATAATATTATTTTTGGATATACTAATGACACTATTTGTCAAAAATTTGCTAAATTGATGCAACTTCATGACTATGATAGGAGAACTTAAGTTCTTATTTGTAACATCCCAATTTTTAACAACGCGAGTGTATTTTTTTTAAACAAATTCATAAAATAAAGGAATAAAGAAAGGAATACTTTTGATTAAAATATTGAAATCGTAACATAACAACAAAAGCCAACAATATTTATAAGTAGCGGAAATAGTTTTTGAAATACAAACCCATAATATTTACACGACAAAATACACTGGGACTATGAGACCTATCAGACATAGCTCATACCCCTAGAGTATTCTCGGCAGACACCTGTACAAAAGCACTACCCCAAGAAATTTAACTTCCCGACGTCGCATAAAAAAATGGTACAAAGACTCATCAAAATAAAAGTCAAGCTGACAATATGAGGTATAGGTACAGTCTTTCAAATTGAAATAAATACATCCACAAAAGAAAGACAACTAAACCCTATACAACCCTCTAATTTGATCATGCTACAAAAAGCTATACAACCTGGGTGGTCTCCACGCGCCCTACAAGATCCTTCTAACATAGCTTCGGTCAGGTATGACTAACTACTTTCCCATCTCCATGGTACTAACCGGTAGGAAGATCCTGGTTCTCATCTGAGGGAAAAGCCCAGATTTCCACAATAATTGTAAAGGTCACCAACCGAAATTAACAAATATCACATAACAAAATTCTTATATTTTCAAATGCTCAAACGAACCTTCCGACTTAGCATACTCCTCGAAAGGGTTCTCATATGTCCATAAAATGCATAAACAATGTTAAAAAATGAAGTTTTAACAAACTGCACTGTCGTAGCCGAATACAATTGAGAAAATGCATATTTTCAGTTCTAAAATGGCTCTGAATGAATCAACACTTCAAACATTAATATTATCAATTATGAACACATAATTAACACCAAATTAATCTCCACAAATTCACACATCAATTACACATCGAATATTCATAACATCAATTATGAACACATAAGTACATCAAAACTTAATCAACCTAACTTCACACCTCTAACCAATTACGACAAATCACAACAACAACCAAATATGTATATATAATCATCATAGTATAACAAACCTAAATCGTGTGCCAAGCACTATAATGCAATGCGTATATGCCAAAATGCATGATTCCAGAATTCCAAACCAAAATTCTCCTTGAAGAGGCGTAAATCCTAATTGTACCACCTATCACAGACCAGTACTAATTACCGAGGTGCAATCTCTCACAGATCAACACGATTTACTAGCGTGTAGTCGCTCACAGACCATCACGATTTTCTAGAGTGCAATCGCTCACATATCAGCATATTCTAGAATGCAATCTCTCACAGATCAACACGACATACAAGAGTGTAGTCGCTCACATACTAGCACGGTTTTCTAGAGTACAATCGCTCACAGATCAACATATTCTAGAGTGTAATCTCTCACAGATCAGTACAACATACAAGAGTGCAGTCGCTCACAGACCAGTATGATTTTTTAGAGTGCAATCGTTCACATATCATCATATTCTAGAGTGCAATCTCTCATAGATTAGTACGACGCGACAATCCCCACAAGGTTAAGATGAACCAACAATTCACATGACATCATCCTGTGGCCCATCACAATCACCACTATCACCATGGCCCTATTGCGGTCACCATGTACTATGAAATGCAAAAACATACTCTGACTCTTTTCACTACAATCATTAAATAAATGCAGCTATTAAAAGATTTCCCATTTTTAATACTCATTTAACACTAATGATTTTTCAGATAAAACAGAGAGCATACTCTAACATATTTATTCAGACCAATTTAAATTTCAACAAAAACACATAAATCACATCTCCAAATTTCATCCACACATAAATTGAATTAAATTCATTTTCCACCAAGTCGCACATAAATTTCTTTCCAAAAATTCATAATATTAATTATGAACACATCAATTTCACCAAACATGAATCACCAAAATTTTAAAGCATTAATCACCCATATTCAATCTCCAAAATTTTCAACCATAAATCACCACAACAACATTAATATATCATAGTTCTCTCCACTGTTAACTCAGTGCCAACGATCTCGATTCCTTTTCGAGACTCAAGGAGCTAACTACATAAACATATTTATAACAATTTATTCACAATAAAATTAATCCAACCACAACGAAATTCCCAAAATTAAATCTTTCTCACATATCAAACTTGTAAAACCAAATAATCTATATTATTAAGTTAAAACTAAATAAAACAAATATTTTCCAAATTTTACAAACACACTCGAATATTAAAGCGCCGAAATTTTTGAGTTAATAAAATACTCTAAACTTTTTTTTTTCTTTTTATACTGAGTTCAAGAATAATTAAAAGTGTAACATTTTAAACTCTAACCATTGTCAATTTCAATCTATCTTTTTGCTCAAACTCTTTAACTTAGTTAAAATTTGAACTTTTCACAACTTTAACAACTCTAAATTTTTTGTAAACTTTCAATTTCAATTCAAACTCATTTATTTGAAAATAACTCATTACGTAACTCAAACACATCAAATTTAATTACCGCTAACTCACACCAACAACAATCAATTCAATTCCATAACACAGATATAGCATCTCAATTAAATTTCAAATAATTCAAACATAACTCACCTAATTTTAAACTCCACTGAATATTATTGTTAAATTGATGCAACTTGAATTTCATATGAGTATGAGAGGAGAACTTAAGTTCTTCTTAGGCATATACATTCATCAAACCAAATATACAAAAGAGTTTCTCAAGAAATTTAAAATGAATGATTGTAAACCTATGGCTACTCCAATGCACCCTATATGTTCACTTGAAAAGGATGAATCAAGCCAAAAGGTTGACAATAAAACATATAAATGAATCATTAGATCACTACTTTACCTTAATGTCTTCAGGCCTAATATTATGTTTAGTGTGTGTGTGTGCAAGATTTTAGACTGATCCAATGGAATCTCATTTAACTGCTATTAAGAGGTTCCTTAGATACTTAAAATGTACTACCAACCTTAACTTGTTTTATAAGAAATCTACTTAGTACAAATTATTGGCTATTGTGATGCTGATTATGTTGGAAACAAACTCGAGAGAAAAAACACAAGTGGAAACTACAGATTTCTTGATAAAAACTTAATCTCATGGTCAAGTAAGAGACAAAATACCATTGCAATGTCAACAATAAAGATTGAGTACATTTCAGTAGTTGGTTGCAGTTCTCAATTGTTATGGATGAAACATCAACTAGAAGATTAAAAGATTCTTGAGAGTAACCCTTCCCATATTTTGTGACAACACTTCTGCTATTTGCCTAATCAAAAACTCAATCCTACATTCTATAGCCAAACACATAAATTAAATATCACTTCATTAAAGACTTTATTCAAAAAGGAGTACTAAATATCTAATTTATAAACACTAAACACCAATGAGTTGACATATTCACCAAACCACTAGTTGAATATAGATTTGACTTCATTAGAAAAAATCTTAATCTTACCTTTATATATAAGTGATGTTGTGTCAAGCTTAGAGTAGTTTCGATTCATACTAGGACCAATTTTATGTTTTGTTCATATTAGGCTATGCTTTATGCTTTATGTTAAGATAGATTCTTCAAATTATTTTCATTCTTTAGTCTCTTAAATTATAAATATCAAACATTTGAGTCTTTTTAATTAAGTTACAAAAATTAATTAATTTAATCTCTTAAATTATAATGTTAGACAATATTAAAAATAACGAAAATATATTCTATTTACAACTTAAGAAAACACAATATTTAATATTTATAATTTAATAGAACAAAAATAATTTGACGAATAAAAAATATAATATCTATAATTTAAGGAAACAAAATTAAACAAACAAAAATATTTAGAACTTAAATGACTAAAATCAACCTAAAAATAACTTAATGAATAAAAAGTACATTTTAACTTAAAAAATTGTGAACAAATTATTCGGATACAATTAAAATCAACCATGTATAACTCCCATTAATCATATATGTTCTTTAAGAGTACTCCACTATGTACCTTCAAATCTTAGATTCTAGTAAAACAAAGTTAATAGAATCTGATTTTAATTGGTCGTAATTCACCAACATTTTTGAAATGCGACATAAAGTTTACCATATTATTATTACCGTCTTACATTATTGGAGAAGCCGCGTAATGCGCGCCACCAATATGAACGCATTTGGATTCATGCAATAACGGGTTTTCGGATCGGGTCGAACATTGACCCGTGTTGTCTGAATAGTACGCGTGTCGAAAACAAAGTACGACAAAAGCTAATAAAGAACCGAACAGAGGAGAGAGAGAGAGAGAGAGAGAGAGAGAGAGAGAGATTGAATAGAGAACACTTGAGATCCGGCTCAACAGGAAGCTGAGCTTAGCTCAATTTTATTTGTGTGAGAATGAGGTATGGCGGTGGAAGAAGGAGGCGAATGTTGTTACAACCGTTTCTTGTGGTGTGTGCTACGGTGACAGCTGTGGGATTATTGATAATGGCGTTGAGGCCGTTGGATCCACCACCTATAATGGTTAATTATGTGAGAAATTCCGAGGTCGTAGAGTTTAATAACTCCAGTTTGGATAATAGCTCCAGTTTGGATGTGTTTGATAAGTCCAGTTCGGATAATAGCTCCAGTTTGGATAATAGCTCCGGTTTGGATGTCGGTGGCGGGCCGATCGGAGAGAAATCGTGTGCGACGGTGGAAGAGATGGGGAAGGATTTTGAAAGTGGTGTTGTTGGGAAAGAAACGCTGAAAGTTAGGAGAATTATCGAGGAGCATTTCGTTTTGAATGGTAGTTACTTGCTTTGTTTGGTTTTAGATTCACTCATTCTCTGTTTTTTTTATATATAGTTAAAGGTTAGAGATTAGTGTTTATGTTAATTTCCCAGATCTTAATACTCAACAATGTTTAGAAGTTACAATGTCACGCTATTAACCATTAAACGGACATAACTGAACAAAACGTGAACTTCTTAATGTTGTCGTGTTCAAGTGTTTTGTTTTTTGGTTTTTCATATTCAAGATGTGAAGTTTATAAGCGTAGCATGAAAGAATATTTTAAGTTAATTTGTGGAAGAAATGTTATCTGTGTTTGGAGATAAATTGTGTGTCCATTTTGGCTTGTTTAATTATATGCATCTGTTTCACACTTAAGAAAAAATGATTCACTTTCTAGTTTGTGGATCCTTCTCATCTATTAACACTGACACATATTGAATACGACATTGACACATAGAAACCAGTAATAATTTAAGTAGATGGAAGTGACTGTAAGTAATCACCACACGCATGCATCAGGAAACACCTTCAATATGAAGTGCTCATAGCTTCCCATTAATTGTATATATTTGAGAAATCCAAGTCAATAGTGTGCAATTCTTTGGTGAGATTCAAGGCATGAAATGTGTGAATAGGAATCATGTGCTTATGAAAAAAAATGATATTGAATCAGAACATGATATGATTGATGACATTGGATTTTTTTGTTTCAGGTGCTTCAAGAGTCAGGGATTTGCCCCCTGACCAGTTCTGTAAACATGGATTTGTTCTTGGAAAGACTGCCGAGGCGGGGTTTGGCAATGAAATGTACAAGCTCTTATCGGCTGCAGCACTGAGTATAATGTTAAACCGGTCCTTGATCATTGGCCAAACCAGGCATATTGGTTCTTTCCCAAGCCTTTCTTTTTTCATTTTTAGAACTTTTGCACCTTTTTTTATGATGCCTGAAATCATAATTCATAAGTCATAACTCATAGTTCCATATAGATTTTAGTTTGATGGTATTCTTTATAAATGAGGGGTGCAAAATTTAGCGACAAGTAATATCTGATTTGCTCACCCTCAATTTTATTGAAATGAAGTTTGCTCGCCCTCAATTTTATAGAGACTAGCATGAGCATCTGCTTCTTATGGCTCTCACATAAATTCATTTTAACTTTTTATGTAGTCCTCGGCATTGTTTTCCAGTTAGTATTGTCAAATAGCGGCGGCTATAGCACTGTAGCATAGCGAAATTTTAACGAACTGCTATTGTTCTGCGATTTAATAGCAGTGTTGTTTTCCATTTAGTATAAATTGTTTGTCAAACAGCAGCTATAACACTGTAGCATAGCAGCATTTGAATAAACTACTATTTTCCGCGATTGACAACACTGGTTCCAAAAACATTTTGCAACATTGAAATAGCAATTGATTTTCATGAGATTGAAAGTATAGGGAACCTACTGCAGTATGCCGTTGTAGATTACCATCTTGCTTTGGACATAGAATTATCTGCATACTTTATTATTAGGACATAGATTTATTTGTGTATCTTTCCATTGTCTCATTGTCATCTTGGTTCTGTATTTCAGAAGCAGATATCCTTTCGAGGATTACATTTCATATTCCAGCTTTACCTTTACCATGAAAGAAATAAAGCATCTTTGGAGACTAAATGGTTGTGAAACCAATTATGGGAGGCAACTTATTATGAGGACAGATGATTTTGAAAAGCCGACTCAAACAAATGTTCTCTGTAGCAATTGGAAGGAGTGGAAGCAACCTATCATTTGGTAAAGTGACATGGTTTTTCTATGTTTTAATTATCAGGGTCCGTTTGTTACAACATTTTTCTGATAATAATAATTTTTTCTAAAAAAACAATCACTTTTAGGATTTTTCATCCATATGTTACAGATTTAAAAAAAATTAAAATTTGAAAAAAATCTAAGAACTAATTCAAATGGGAAGCAGTTTTGAGTAGCTTCTCATAAAAACATTTTGGAGAGATACTTCTTTTAAAAAGTAATTTTCAGTATGATTAGCAAACACATAATAGCTTATGATTTTGTTTGAAATCTCTAAAACATAATCTTTAAATTACGGAATACTAAAATCACTTTTTTATAATGAGTTTGAATCTTATGTTTTAGGTTTCAAGGAACTAATGATGCTATGGCAGCTCAATTTTTCTTAAAGAATATACACTCTCAGATGAGGGTTGCTGCATTTGATTTATTTGGTGACCCAGAAGTTCTTCGATCGCAGCCGAATGTATTTGGGGAGCTCATGAGAGTTCTCATATCCCCTTCAAAAGACGTCGAGGCAGCTGTCAATTGGGTTATTGGTGGTGGGGAGAATCCTGATATCTCGTTGCATATGCGAATGCTTATGAATAGGTAATATAAGTACTCAATAGTTAATACTTTCATTTGATGGGAATTAGCATGCTTCTTGTAACCAGTAGATCATCCACATATAGACAAATCAGAATAAATTATCTGTTGTTCATACATTTCACATAGACTCCAAACTCTACCGAGCACTTGGAAAAGCCCTGCTGCTGCAAAAAGGCATTAATTCGTTTGTTCTAGCCCTAGGTGCTTCCTTCAAACCATACAAAGCTCTCTTCAGTTTATGCACTTTATGCTCGTCTCCTTCTATTGTTTCCCCTATCACCCTAACTTTTTGCAAAAGTTTCAAACTTCTATGTTATTGTGTTTATTTTTCATCATTTGAACGTTCATTGGTTTATTTCATCCTGTAATTTTAGGAATTGCACATGATGTATTTCATTTGATAATTGTTTATTTTATATGTATTTATTATTTTATAAATTACTAATATTTTAACATTTTAATTAATGAAATAATTTGATTATAATTTTTTGAAGGGAATTGGATTATATGGTTGAACAACTTTATAACAATATCTCAGATTAGTTAAATTATATTAAAATAAAAGTTTAATTAATTAGCTTACATTAATTAAAATAGTCAAAATAATCTAATTATTTCAATTAGATCTTATTAAATAAAACTTTGAATTTGATGGAAGGTTTTTTAACTCAAGGGTACTTAGTATTTTTGAAAATAACCAACACTTCTTTCTCTTCTATTTCTTATATCTTTCTTTTAAACCCGTCAATACCTCAAATCTATCATATTTCTCTATTCTCACACTCTCTCTCACCTATTTCTCTCTTCACTATTTCTTCTCACAACCAAACGTAGTGTAAGAACTCACCAAGTCCCACATGGACTAACACTTAGACTAGCATATACACTAACAGTGATATCTAACTTCCTTTAACAAAATTAACAATCTATTTAAATTACACTACAGCATATATCCAATAAAGTCTGGCTGATTGAAGTCAAACAATTTAGCTTATTCGATGGCATTAGCATATGATAACACTATCATGCAAATACCATTTTTTCAGAAATTGGAGAAGAACGAAATTATTAATAATTAAAGTGACACTAATAATTATTTTACAGTTATTCATGAGAGGATTTAAACTTCGTCTCTTGAGATTATAATGCCAAACTCTTACCAATGAACCGACACCTCATGGACATGCAAATAACATTATAAAGCAATGACTATGAAAGGAAAAGCCAAGTCACAACCAGTGTGTTTGGGTTGGTGTTTATGCTACCAATACTAGAAAATTGAAAACATGATTTTAGATGATTTCATGTTGTTTTTAATTATAGTATTCCGTCCTTACCTGTACCTTATTATGTGTAAATCATTGATGCTATTTGTGTTTTTTTTACTTCTGAAGGCCAATAAGACCTTTGCAGGCTGCATTGCGTTGCATCAGAAAAGCCATAGAGAGTCAAAACCTAATATCAAGACCAAAGATTGTTGTGGTGTCAGATACACCTTCACTTATTAAAAGTATTGTACCAAACATAAGTGAATTCGCAGAGGTAAGTTTTCAATTCATCTTGGCTTATGATTCACATGCACACATGCACATGTTGGTGTATGAATCTTTCTTGAGACTCATACATATGCCATTCTTAATGCATAAAAAATATTTTTACTAGCAACAATTTATAAATTACTTATTTGAAACTAGGACTAGAAATCTGCTGTAATATATAATTTTATTCATTATCTAGTTTTCTATTTCTAGCTTTTTAAGAAAAAGGTTTAATTATAGTTTTGGTTCCCCAATTTTCACTAATTCACAGAGTTGCTCCCCTATTTTAAAATCGTTTTGGTTCCTCCCTCAGATTTTTTATCTAAAAAAATAGTGATTTGACATATTTTAAATGACGTGACATACGATGTCATGATATAGATGTTACGTTTAAAATATGTCACATTACCATTTTTTAGTTAAAAAATTTGAGTGAGGACTAAAACTGTTGGATTTTAAAATAAACCAATTTTGCGAATTGTTGAAAATAGGAGGACCAAAACTACAATTATACCTAATAAAAATCAGTTGCCTTTGATTCTTATATGTATGCTCTTTGAGCAGGTTCTCCATTTTGATTATGAAAAGTACAGAGGAAAAATGTATGAAGGTTTGCCCAAGTCAGATTTCAGAGTGAAGGATTGGGGTCCGGCACCCAGATGGGTTGCTTTTGTAGATTTTTTTCTTGCATCGCGCGCTAGATATGCCGTTGTTTCCGGAGCTCATAGGCGTGTTGGAACTACCTATGCTCAGTTAATGGCTGCACTGGCTGCAGCACACAATCTAGGTACTTTGCACTGCCTTTGTTCCTCAGTATTGTGGTTTCTTTGTTATTCATCATAGTTGCATGGAAATTGCTGTTTAGTACGAAAGAAAACATCATGCTTTTTCACAAAATTATTGTGACTGTTTAATTTTGTTAGATCAGCTTTTACTTGTTTCTGAATTTTGTCTCTCTCGTACCTTGATTGGTTAGTTTCTCCTTCGTTACATTTTCATGAGAATGCTTTCGCACCAAAGTTACATTTCTCAAGCCTTGTAAGTATTGTAATGAATAGAGTTTAAATTTCTTCGGAGACAAAAACTATCTATCTCTTTGAGATGAAGCTAACATTTTTTTTTCCTTTCAAAATTGACTTATAGTTAGTTAAGGACATGTAGAACTTGTTTATGAAGCATTGACACATTTGGGATTAGGCACGTCATAGTGTCCGACATACGTCGGTGTTTGTCACTTATACGACACGTGTTCGACTACTCAAACAAGTGTCCCAATTTTTGTTGTTGCTCTGACGCACCTTAGACACTCATTGCACATATCTCTAACACATTAGATGTATCCAAACAAGAATTATCAATAAGGCGTTAAGACCTTAAATTTGATTTAAACATTTTTAGTAGTAGTCTAGTAGATGGATAAACAAAGGTGAAAGACTATCGTATCTTGTTTTAGATTTTTTTTTCAATTTCTTGTAATTGCTCAATTTAGATAAACATATATAAATAATGTTCGTATTTATTTGTCTCACTAAATTGTTTCAAAAGAACGTGAGTGCGGGAAAGAGAGTGAGTGTTGCTAGCACTATTCTGCGTTAAATAGAATTGCCCTTGTTGCATAATGTCTACTAAAACATACTTCTGAATCATCTGAAATTTTTCTTCAGGGGACAACTCTTCTGGTTCAAGTTTTTCATTCTTCACCAGTTTCCAGAGCAATTTACTAACAAACGGATTAAAGAATCAAATTGGTTGGGGACATGTATGGAACAGATATGCAGGACCATTGAGTTGTCGTAATCAAAGCAATCAATGTGCATTCACTCCACTTCTTCCACCAGCTTGGTGGGATGGAATTTGGCAATCACCAATTCCACGTGATATTAAACGTCTTTATGCCTATGGTGTTCAACTATCTGGTCTTGGCAATGTAGATACTGAATCACTTCAAAATTATTGTAATTCAAGGAAAACTGTTGTCAGAACTGTCACATATAATTTGTAGCGTTTGGAAGTGTGAATGTGTGATATTTCACTGTATTATTTTTGGTATAACCTAATAATTTTTTATTCTAGAATTTGTTGCACCATTCTTTTCCCCATCCCCATTCACGCTAGTTCAATTTACTAGAAGGCAGTGCTAATTCTCGGAATCTTTCCAAATTCTAGGATCCGTTAGTGAAAAACAATCAATTTGGTAATAAAAAACGAGACTAATAATGTTACTGAAACTTTCATTAATTTTTGTGTTTTTTTCGACGTATTTTGAGTAAATATTGGGAGTTAATGAGCAACTATGATTTGAATGGTCTAGTAAATCGATTAGTTAGTAGATAATATTGTTGAAATAACTGATTTGATTAGATGAAGGACAAAAATTAGAAAATGATTTGTTACGATGGTAGGTTTTATTTTTGAATCAATGATGATGCTAGGTTAATTGTGTATGATTTATAGTAATATTGAATTAGTTACTAGGAGGTGTTTATTAATTATTTGTAAAAATTCTGTGGAATTAGAGTTGTCAAAATTTGTTGCTTCGAGCATGAATTAAAAGTAAAAATCCAAGTTCATGATTGGTTTGCCCGAACCGGCTTCTGATAGTTCCTATAATCTGTATTAATAAAATATTTGTTTAAATTTTAATATATTATTAATTATTGAGTACAAAAATATTAATATTTTGTAATTAACAATTAAATATTAATAAATAATATTAATGAAAAAATTGATATAAAAATTACGTATATATGTACGTGTTAATTTTATCTATTGAGATTCATTTTGCTGCAAACAATTTAATATTTATGGAACTTTATTTTTTATATACACGTGCACGTATTAAAGATTCTGTGAAAATCAATTAAATCTTCATACTATCTTTTAAATAGTAATTTTTTTATTATTTATTGAGTTTTATTTTTAATTCCACTTTTACATATTAACTCTAAATTGTTCGCATCATAATTTTAAACTTAATTTTATAAATTAAAACACATACGCAGGTTTAATATTTTTGTTTTCATATAAATTAGTTAATTAAAAATTAAAGTGATAGAAATTTATCTATTTAAATTTTGTTTTGTTCTATTTAATTTTTTTATAGAAATTATTTTAATTATAAATATAATATGTGGACCGGCCCAAAAGCCTATGACCCGTAAAGGACCGGGTTCAAACACTAATTTTGTAGTTCGTATATAATTTACACAGGTACACTAGCCCGACGCATGTCAGGTAGCTTGATTTGGCACTTTTATCTAAAATAGACTTAGTATTTCAATAGATGTTAAGTTTTTTAGTTAGATGGATAAATGGTTTTATGAGCCTTTGTTGATTCTCTAATTCTCAACATTCACAAATGCGCTTGAATGTGAAAAAGTAACCTAAAAATAATATGTTTGTGATGCATAACTTTAGTTGTATGATTGAAACATATTGACACACTTTAAAATACATTAAATATATTTTCTAACTGATCTTTATTTTAGTAAATCATCTCACATGTTTGTGAACCTATTTTCAGAGGTCCTGAACTGATTCTTGATTTTTCACACCTTATGAATTGACTCGCCAAAGTTATGAGTAGACTCACCAAATTCAAGGAGGTTTACACTTTCTTATTTAAAGTCTTGTTTGTGAGTGAATCATTGGGTGAGAAACATCAAGAGTGTTATATCTCTTATTGGAGGTGATTATATCAGACATGGGTGGTCGAGGGGATATCGATTGGCATTGCATTGAAGGTATAAAAAGGGATTTTGTTCGAGGTCTAGAGTGAGATTTACTCTAGGGTGATATCTTGTAAGATTGGATGAATTATCTTCTTTTTTAGTATAGTGATTCAAATTTTATCTTGAAAGGTGTTTCAAAAAATTTGGTTTTGATCGTTTAGAGAATAAGGGGTTGGTGTACAAAGCCTTGTAAATATTACCAGGGATCTTGCAAATGTTTTTTCACAATAAAGGAAAAAGCTCTCATTCTTTGAAAGGGAACTGGATATACTCTAAAAGTGAGGACGAGGTAGAGGAATCAATATAAAATATTATTGTGATTTCTCTCTCTCTTAACTCTTTACATTTTGTGTATTATGTTCATTGCGATTTTTCATATGTTGATGATTGAAGATGCAAATCTATTTTTCTAGTTTTTGAACAATATAATGAACAAAGTAATAGACAAAATACTTTCATATTTTAATATAGCCCCTTAGACTATTTATAGAGGAAAAGAAATACAGTGGTACAAAACAAGAAATACAGTGGTACAAAACACATTTAATCCAGCTTCAAGTTCATGTGGTACTTCACTTGCTTTAGGGATGATTGGATGCACGAACGCTCCACATTGTTCTCTATACAGGTACACAATTGTGCCACTTTGTCACCAGTACAAAGTTGAGTACCATGTCAATCTCATTTTGGGCCATTGTTGGTCCTCTCTCTCTTGGATACTCCATCCAATCCATTGTCCACAAAGTGGCAAGCCCTTTAAGGCATAGGCTAATTTCTTGCTACTCGAACCTCCACTTCTCATTCTTCACATCTTTAAGTATACCTGAGTGGAAAAGTCTACAACTCATATACTCTCTTAGTCTTGGACTTGCAACTGAGAGAAGGAGTCCACAAGTTTTCAGCTCTCCTAGTCTTGGATCTTACGAATATTCTAGTATGATCGAGTGGAGGAGTCCACAAGTCTTTAACTCTCGTGCTCATGGATCTTCAAATCGTCAAGTATGACTAAGTGGAGGAGTCTGCAGGTCTTCAACTCTCCTAATATTAAATCTCCAAGTCTTCAAGTACGATTGAGTGGAAGAGTCCACAAGTCTTCAACTCTCCTAGTCTTGTGTCTTTATATTTTTTTAGTACGATTGAGTGGACGAGTCTATCAATCTTCAACTCTTCTACCCATGTACATATGCTTGCCCGCACCTCCATGTAACTTAGCTTGGCCACACATCCGCGTTCAAGTCTTCAACTATTTTAGTCTGATTGAGTGGAGAAGTCCACTAGTCTTTATCCCTTCCAGTCCTTATTGAGTGGACGAGTCCACAAGTCTTCAATTCTTCCACCTACATGCCTATGCTTGGTCATGCATTTGCGTAACTTGGCTTTGTCGCACATCCGCCTGCCTTGGCTTAGCTATGCATTCACATACAAGTTTGATACTCTTCAAATCTAATTGAGTGGAAAGTCCACAAATCTTCAACCTTTCCACCCATGTGGCTATGCTTGGTCGTTTATCCACGTGCCTACACTCGAGTTGCATATCCACATTTCCACATGCATACACTTCGGTCTCTCATTCCTTTGGCCACACATCAACATGCATACACTGTGGCTATGCATCCCTCTGCCTATTGACCATGGTTACACGGTACACTCTAGTCGTACATTCATATATCAACGCGCATACGCTTTGGCCATGCATCCAGGGTTCAACATGCATACATTTTGGCTCTGCATCCACTTTAGTCGCACATCCATGTGCATACAAGCTTGACGCATTTCCACACTTTAATATGCATACGCTCTAACCACACATCCACACTAGTTGTGCATCCCTCTACCTACTACACATGGCCGCACAATCCACTATAGTTGCACATCCACACATTCATGTGCATACACTTTGGTCGTGCATCCACCCTTCAACATGTGTACACTTTGAGGCATAGTTTGGGAATGAGGAGATGGGACAACGATAACAGATTTTTGTAATGGTTGTGATATGAGTGTTGTTGGTCTAGTCTGAGGATGAGGAGATGGAACAGATGCAATGGTTTTTTTGTAATGGTTGAGATATAAGTGGTGGTGGCCTAATTTGTTGTAGAGGAGATGGTGTTGTTGTAGGGTTTTTTTGTAATGGTTGAGATATTCCTCTACCTCTTCCCCTGCCTCTACCTGTCATCAATAAACAATAAATAGTAATAAAATAATGTTAAAATAAGTTAAAATTATAATAACAGAACAAATCAAACTTCCAATTACGAAAAAAATTTGAAGTTAAATAAATTCACTACCATGCAAACATAGTTCAAACAAACTCAAAAAATACATAGTAAATGATTAAATTAATATTTGCATATAAAATAACTAAAATCTAATACATTCTATTCAGAATTTGTTTCGTAATTGTCTTCTTGTTCTTCTTCTTCATCATCATCATCATCATTTTCTTCTTCTTCTTCAATATCTTTATCCCATTCAAAGCTAATCTCATTCCAAAATGGACCATATGCTTCCTCAACTTCTCCAACAAAATCAACAAGACTTTCTTCAAGATTGTCATTCGCAATTGTCACATGTGATTGTTGGATTGATTCATCTTGGTAAGGAATATCTTTCTCCAGCTTACTAGCTCCTCTTGTTTGAATTGTGTTTCGTGCCTTGGTCTTAATCACAACCCACCAATCATTTTGTCCTTTAGGGTATTGTGTATAGTACACTTGCTTTGCTTGTTGTGCAAATATAAATGGGTCATAATATTTATATTTTCTAGATGCTCTGACTTCAACAATTCCATAGGTGTCTATCTTTGTCCCTTGATTCATAGTAGGATCGAACCAATCACATTTGAACAAAAACAACTTTTTTATTGGCCATCCAATATAGTAAACTTCCACAATATCAGTTAACACCCCATAATAATCACTATTTATTGTCTCGTTGTCACCTCCTTGAACAGATACACCATAATTTGTTGTACTCATAGAGCAATCATGGTCTTTTGTATTAAACTTATATCCATTTACATAATATATTGACCATTTATTGACTTTTTTCTTGGGCCCCCACGCCAAACTCCTCAAAAAGTTATCTTCAACATGGTTTTTTGATACCTATTTTGAAAATGGTCAAATTAATTTCACCTAATAAGAAAAGTGGATAATATTATGAAATTAGGAATATCAAGTTCACCATACATATTCTTTAAACCAATGAGGAAATGATTTAGAGATTTCTTTGTCAACTTCTGAGTCGCTTACACCAAGTTCTTTTAGCAAATTTGTATACAGGCTACAATAAATTCACATGTTAAGCAACTTTATTGTTTTTCAAATAAATCAGTAACTGAAAGAATAACATATAAAAGTGTTTACGACAAAAATGGCTCAACTTCTGGACAGTTAAGAAGAACATATAATTGTGCAGCTTTCATTTCTCTTTCTTCTAAGAAACATGAGGTGCTTTTTCCAAAAGGACGTCCAGGATAAT
This sequence comes from Cicer bijugum, assembly GCA_037974875.1. Classification (NCBI taxonomy): domain Eukaryota; kingdom Viridiplantae; phylum Streptophyta; class Magnoliopsida; order Fabales; family Fabaceae; genus Cicer; species Cicer bijugum. Next base: position 1,052,591 of record JBBPBT010001455.1, read on the forward strand.
TAAATATAGATAGGGGTTGTGCAACAAAACAACCTTCACCTCCATCATCATTCCGTGGAACTCTTGTCCTCCTACATGGAACATCAGGTGGATAATAGTACGATGCAAATGTAGAGGTCTCCTCCACTAAGTATGCTTCACAAATAGAGCCCTCAACAGCAGCTGTGTTGGTGACTTTGTCTTTTAAGGTCTGAATAAACCTAATAAAAGTATTTGAAGTAATTAATACAATAAGTATTGCATGATAATTAATTAAATTTTTTTATAGATGACCCAACCTTTCAAAAGGATACATCCATCGGTATTGCACAGGACCACCAACCCTAGCTTCAAACGGCAAATGAATTGGAAGATGCTCCATAGAGTCAAAGAAACTAGGGGGAAATATTTGTTCAAGCTTACACAAAATAATTGGAATATTTTGCTCCATTACACGTATATTATCCTCTTTTAGTAAAGGTGAAGTAAGCTCTCGAAATAATTGACTAAACTCTGTAAGTGTGTTCCAAATTGGTTTTGGTAAAGCTTTGAATGAAATTGGGAGCAAGCGTTGCAAGAACACATGGCAATCATGACTTTTCATTCCAAATAACTTTGCTTCTAGCATATCAACACATCTAGACAAGGTAGAGGCATACCCATCTGGTAACTTTAGTTTTTTTACCCACTCGCACACAAATAATCTTTGTTGTTTTGTTAATGTGTAATTTGCTTTAGGCTTTTTTAGCTTTTCCCCTCCACCATCTTGTAGCTCTAAATCTTTCCTTCTACAAATATCTGCCAAGTCAAGTCTAGCATTAAAAGTGTCCTTCGTCTTGCCCTTGGTGTCTATTATTGTATACAATATATTGAGAAACACATTTCTCTCAATATGCATGACATCTAGATTATGTGGGAGAAGATTTGTTTTCCAATACAGTAACTCCCAAAAGATGGATTTTTTGGTCCAGTTGTGAGAAACTGCATACCCCGACAAATTATCATATGGAGGTCCAATTATGCTTGGTAAATGCTTGACTATTTCCCATATTTCTTCATTTGTCAACCTTTGTGGGGACAATGTTGTCTCATCTTTCCTCTTTCTAAAAGAATTCTTATTCCTTCTGTACCAATGATCAACAAGCAAGAATTATCGATGACAGTCAAAAAATGTAGTTATTCGACTATGTTGAAGGGTGAATGCTTTTGTATTCTCCATGCATATTGGACAAGCTAGTTTTCCCATTGTCATCTAGCCAGACAACATCCCATATGCAGGGAAGTCATTAATTGTCCATAATAAACAAGCCTTCATGATAAAATTCTGTTGTAGTAAGACATCATAAGTCATCACACTAGAATTCCACAATAGTTTAAGGTCATTTATAAGTGGCTGCATGTACACATCAATCTTCCCTTTTGGATTAGAAGGGCCATAAATTATAATGGTTAAGAATAAGAACTCTCTTCTCATGCACATCCAAGGTGGAAGATTGTAAGGAGTAAGAATTATTGGCCAACATGAATATGTCCTACCTGTTTTATCGAATGGTGCAAATCCATCAGCACACAATCCTAGCCTCACATTTCGAGGGCCCATTGAAAATTCGGGATATCTTTCATCAAAATGCTTCCATGCCTCTCCATTAGATGGATGCGATAAATAGTCTGGATCTCTTATATTCTCACGATGCCACCTCATTTGGCTTGCAGTTTGCATTGACGAATAAAGTCTTTGAAGTCTTGGGATAACAGGGAATTACCACATCTTTTTTAAAGGAACTTCTCTAACCTTACCATTTCTAATGACGCTTTTGTAACGATCTTCACCACAAATTTTACAACTACGAAGATTTTTATCATCAGGAAAGATATATATCATACATCCATTTGGTCAACAATGAATCTTTATGCAACCCAATCCAAGCTTTTCCACTGATTTCTTTGCACGATAGAAGTTTTCAGGCATTCGATTGTCATTTGGCAACGCCTTTCCCATAAAATCCATCCATTGATTAAAGCAAGTCTCAGAGATATTGAAGTCTAACTTGATACTTAAAGCTTGTATTGCAGCATAAAGTTCAGAATAATTTTCACAACCATTAGACAAGGGAGCTTGCGCAGCTTTCAACATATCAAAAAATATTTTGGCTTCTGGGTTAGGATCTTCCCTAATTTGGTCTCCACAGTCATCTGTTTGTTGCTCAATATATGTACCAAGAGATGGTCCAGCTGCATCCATTACCATTTGCTCAAAGTCATTGAAGTCTTCCTAAACCCCACTACATGTGTAATAGTTGCTTGAAACTACTGGCGGAATTGGAGGCCTTTTTTCACTATGGTTAGTCCAATAATAGTAACCATCCATAAATCCCTTCATACAAAGGTGTCCCATGACATCGCCAACTAACTGATGTTTCTTACACTTACATATTTTACACGGGCATCTCAACCTTCCTTCTTTTTTGAATTTTTCATGGGCACAAGCAAATTGCGCGAACTCGAAAACACCATCCATATACTCATCTGTTACTCTTCTTTGATTAGGTTCCATCCTATTAACCATCCACTTGCGATGTTCGGGAATTTCCATTTCTCTAATTAATAAATAAGTAGAATGTCAATTACCATAATTACTAAATTTATATGAAGGTTCCTTGTAACGATTTAGGAATCTTAAAGGGTTAAAGTCCTAAGGTTAGTTTAGTTGGTACAATAATAAATTATCGTACGAGTTTGTACTATATGGCCAACAAATAGTACAAAATGTATTAACCTAACTCTTAGATTGTCTCCACTATAAAAAAAGAAGTAAATAATATAAATTATGATAAGCCTATACAAAAAAACTATTTAACTAATTAAAAAAAAATCAAAGAATTACAACAAATAAACATATAGTTATATGATTAATGAGGATATATATAGAAAGGTATCTTATTATAGCAGACTCCATTAAGAAAGCACATGTTTCTAAGTTTGATTCTAAACATAGGCTTGTTTGGCAAGATGCAAATTCTAGAGGTATTATATTACAAATTGCTGATTTTCCGAGGATAATTATGTCCAATAAATACCTTATTTATTTTAAAAGTTGTTTCGACTTTTTAGATATCTAACAAATAAAATGAATTTGAGTTATGCAAATTATACCTACTAATAAGTAATAACCCCCACTTAAATTTTGTGTGGTCCGTGGTGTTAGTATTTTTAGTCAGGAAAAATTATAAAATAGAAAAGAAATCAAGACTTAAAAGTGATGATAATTTGAAATTGCAATCCCTATTTTATGATGATATTTTGAAATGGACGGTGTAATACAACAAAATGAAGGTTTCTCATTAAATATAAATGCCCAATAAATTCATAGTTTATTTTCAAATATTGCTATTGACTTTTAGATATTTGACGAAGAAAATGAATTTGAAGTTATGCTTGCAAAGAAAATGAATTTCAAAGTTATAGGAAGTATAAGTTATAACCACAAACAACCCCTACTAATTTAGTGTGGTACGTGGTGTTAGTTTTTTTCAAGAGAAAACTAATTGTCGTACTAGTTGTACCTTTTCCTCCCTCCTTTTCGTATACGATCGGTTATATCAATATGTGGTGCAGTAATATATAGTTTTGAAGAATGTTGATTTTGTGAGCAAGTTATAAAAATAATAAATCTATTATTTATTTAGAAACCAAAAAATGCAATTTTAATATATAATCTAATAGAAGAAATACATCCTAAATCTTATAAAACATAAACTACTCAGTGTTTTAATGAAAAATCTATTAAAGTAAACAAAACTATCTAAAAAATAATTGAAGGTTAAAATTTTCACAAAGGAATCAAATGCTAAGAGACATAAACATACTTTAGGGATTCAACACACAGGGAGAAAGAGGAATATGACAAAGTAGAGCTTCAATCTAAAATATATTGAAACTTTAGAGGGATAAATAAGGAAAAAAAAGCAACGCAAGGAAATAAATGTAGTATGACAGAAACATACCTTAACTTTACGATGCAAAAAATAGGAAAATAATGGAACCCAACAAAACCACGATGGAGTAGTAGTGGACGCAAAACAGCAACGTCAATTGGTTGGAAGCAAGGCAAGATTTTGGGTTTAGGAAGAAAAATGTGGTTAGGGTTTAGAGGAAAATTTCTGCAATGGTTAGTGAAGGTGGAGGGGTGGAGAAAATGAAAACCCGTGTTTGTTAGCATCTTAACATATTAATTGGATTTTTTTTTTTTCATTCATGGCCTACATGCTCTCTTTTAGCTTGTTACAAACATTGTGCATCATCTACTATGTTATGTTTATTTTCAACTCATTTATTATTATCTTTTAAACTACATTTTATTTGCAAGATTCATCCTAAAAGGACGTCAAGGAAGTACTATCAATGGGAGCTTCTCTGTAATGTAGTCTTGATGGTATAACTCTTTCATTCCTTTTTATCAAATATCAAGTAAACATACTCAATGAGAGCTTCACAATAACGTAGTCTTGAAGGTATGACTCTTTTGGTCATCCTTGCCAATGTCAAGAAATCACTCTCAATGGGAGCTTCCCTATAATGTAGTCTTGAAAGTATGACTCTCTCGATCATCCTTATCGGTCATCGAGGAAGCATTCTCAATGGGAGCATCCCTATAAAGTAGTCTTTAAGGTATGACTCTTTTAATCATACTTATTGAACGTTAAGGAAGCACTCTCTACAAGAGCTTCACAATTACGTAGTCTTGAAAATATGCCTCTTTTGGTCATCCTTGTCAACATCAAGGAATCACTCTCAATGGGAGCTTCCCTATAATGTAGTCTCGAAGGTATGAATTTTCCAGTCACCCTTATCAAACATCAAGGAAAAACTCTCAATGGAAGCTTACATATAAGATAGTCTTAAAGGTATGACTTTGTGGATAATCCTTATCGGACTTCATGAAATCACTCTCAATGGGTGCTTCCCTATAATGTGGTCTTGAAGGGATGACTTTTTCAATCATCCTTATCGAACATCAAGGACGCACACTCAATGGGAGCTTCCTTATAATGTGGACTTGAAGGTATGAGTTTTTCGGTTATTGGATGAAAGAGTGGCAACCAAGTCACATTAAGACTGGTCGACCAAACCTACTAAAGCAAGCAAAGGGGAGATGTCGGCCAATGAATGTCGACCAAACCTACTAAACCTATTAAAAAATTGAAGTAACAACTTAAGGTATCACATTCTCTAAAACACTCACACTAAAATAATATTATTTTTAGAAAAATAAATAAAATAATTAAGCATAATATTTATGATTTATGTAACTCATTAAATCCAATATGTAAAAAAATACCAAACCATAATTAAACCACATAAAAAAATCATAAAAGTAATCAACATATATTCTAAAATATTTTTCTTGATGAACATTTGAGTTTTGAAAGCTAAGATGTGACTATGAGGGTTTCCCATCCCATTGTAGAAGATGATGTTCGACTCCCTAAATGGTCATAGCTGGCAACAATTTGTATTACCTTCGAGAAGGGTCGAAAAACTCTTTTCATTTGGTGGTCTCGGTTCCTGCAACATTATTACGCATGAACACTAATTGTTGGCGAAGCTACCTTTCCCGAGCTTTCATTTTCTCTCTTAATTCACACTCACATGTTTTAAACTTATGCCTACGATTGGACTCCCAGATTGTTTCCTCTTGGTGTTATTTTAGTTGTTCTTCTATCTAACGATGTTGGTTAGAGTTTTGTTCCAATAGCTCCCTCACATCATTCATGAGCTATGTGAGGAACAGGTCTTGCCCTACGTTCACATCCTAGTGGTTAGAAACATTTCCAGATCTTAGTATGGCCATATTATTTAGTGTTGATGTAGTGAAGGAGCTAGGTAGAATGATAATTTTACCGTATCCCCATGCAGGGTCGTCTTAAATTTTTTTTTTTTTTGAGACCTTGTTCGAATCTAAAATAATGGACAGCTAATAAAAAAAATGCAATTTTAAAAATTATAAGTTATTTCAAAATATAATATTTTTACTGAATGAAATAGCAAAAACTCAAACTATTTTATATAAATTCATCAAAATAAGTAAATTGTAGATAACTATTTTATTTAAAAAGAGATCTTTCTAACACTTTTTGATGGAATTTCTCACAATTGTGTCTTAGCTAATGATCAAATGTGCAACGTTTACCAGCAAGCAATCAAATAGATTACCAACAAATGATATATTAGTACCATTGTAAATAACAAAATCAATAACGAGTTTCTAAAATCAAAAACTTTAACAACAAAATTCAAAATTTTAACCTTTGAGGTGGGTGTCACATCATTTTATGTCCTGAGTTGTTTGAGCTGAGTGCCACATCATTTTATGTCATGGGTTGGTCCACCTAAAGTCTAGTGAGCTCAATCCACCCACTCTCATTTTGGCCCATTGTTGGTCCTCTTTATCTTGAATACTCCATCGAGTCCAATAATAATGATATAATCGTGAAGTAAAATAAACATAATAATATTAAATAGGGTAAACCACCATTTTGGTTACTAAAGGTGTATAGCGTTATCAATTTAGTCCCCAACTTGGTTAAAAAATCTAAAGTAGTCCCTAAATCATCCAAACATATGTCAGTTTACCCCTAATGTTAAGTTGGTTGTTAACTTTGTTAACTTGACATATACAATTATGTGGCATCTTATGCGTGACTCTCTTTCACCGACATGTGTATTTGACTAAACAAGAACCAAAATAATGGTAAATTAGAAAAAGAATTATTGAAAAAAATCATTGATTGTATGAAAGATATATCTTTCATCTTTTCATTTTGTTGATCTTCCCTAACTTTAAATATCTTTCCTTAATTTATTTTTCATCTTCATCTTCTAATTTCTAAGGTTGTCATCATCAGCAAGAATTCTTTTTCTAAACCTAGAATTCTTTTTCTCATTATTAGAAACAATTTCAACACCAGTAACGCTTTGATTTGTTAAAATGGTATTGGATTTGAAAAAAAAAAAAGGTTCAATTTCCAATGACTAAGTTTCCATTATCATGAAGAACACGTTGTGTGAAATTGGAATCACCAAAAATGGTAATATTGTTGAGAAAAATTTCATCTTTTGAAGTGATTACAAGTGAGGAAGTGTGGTTAAGTTCTTTTTAGAAGATCCAAATAATAGAATTTGAAGTTTGGGGGAATTTTAGAACCAAATTTAGAAAGTGAAGAGATTTTGTTAATTTGGTATGAGGAAGAAACGAACAATGAAGTTTGTGTTTGTTGAGCTTAAGTTTTGCTTTGTGAAAGAAGAAAATAAAAAATTAGAAATTTGTTGAAGAAAAGATGAAAACATTTGGATTAGTTATAGACTAATATGAGTTTTTAGTCGAGTCAGGGAATAAATGAACATTATTCATATTCAGAACCCAAAACTTGGCTATAAGTCACTCAAGTTTTCTACATTGATATATGTAATGCCCATCTTGGCTACAAGTCACTAAAATTTGACCTTGCCAAACATTTTGTCAAGATATCAGCAATTTGTTAATTAGAAATCACAAATGGTAGCATATAATTTTAGCATCTAGACTAGATGACGTATCAAAAATAGAGAGAACTGAACACATAGATGGATGTAGCCAAATACATAGAAAAGTGTGACACTAAGTTCAGACAACACATTCCAGTACGGATGACAGAGTGGCGTTCGTGCACCTAGTCAACCCTAAAAACCACTAAGGCACCATAAGTGTAATAACCCAATCTTTAACAGCGCGAATGTATATTTTTTTTAAAACAAAGAAAATACTTTTGGATGAAATATTTAAGTCATAACATAACGACAAAAGCGAACAATATTTACAAACAGCGGAAATAGTTTTTGAAATACAAACCAAAAGTATTTACACGACAAAATACACCAGGACGATGAGACCAATCAGACATAGCTCATACCCCTGGAGTATTCTCGGTAGACACCTGTACAAAAGCACTACCTCAAGCATTTTAACTTCCCCACGTCGCATAAAAAAAATGGTACAAGGACCCATCAAAATAAAAGTCAAGCTGACAATATGAGGTATAGGTACAGTCTTTCAAATTGAAATAAATATATCCACAAAAGAAAGACAACTAAACCCTATACAACCCTCTAATCTGATCATGCTACAAAAAGCTTTACAACCTAGGTGATCTCCACGCGTCTCACAAGATCCTTTTGACATAGCTTCGATCAGGTATGACTAACTACTTTCCCATCTCCAGGGTACTAATCGATAGGATGATCCTGGTTCTCATCTGAGGGCAAAGCCCAGATTTCCACAATAATTGTAAAGGTCACCAACCGAAATTAACAAATATCACATAGTAAAATTCTTATATTTTCAAATGCTCAAAAGAACCTTTCCTCTTAGCATACTCCTCGAAAGGGTTTTCATATGTCCAAAAAATGCAAAAACAATGTTGAAAAATGAAGTTGTAACAAACTGCACTGTCGTAGCCGAATACAACTGAGAAAATGCAGATTTTCAATTCTAAAATGGTTATGAATCAATCAACACTTCAAACATTAATATTATCAATCTTGAACACATAATTACCACCAAATTAATCTTCACAAATTTACACCTCAATTACACATTGAATATTCATAACATCAATTATGAATACATAATTACATCAAAACTTAATCAACTCAACTTCACACCTCAAAGCAATTACGACAAATCACAACAACAACTGAATATGTATATACAATCATCATAGTATAACAAACATGACTCGCGTGCCAAACACCTTAATGCAATGTGTATATGCTAAACTGTATGAATTCCCGAATTCAAACCAAAACCCTCCTCGAAGGGGCGTAAATCGTAATTGTACCGCTTATCATAAACCAATACTGATTAACGAGGTGTCACCTATCACGGGTCACCACGATTTACTAAAAAGCGTAAATCATAAACGTACCACCTATCACAGACCAGTACTATTTACCGAAGTGTCACCTATCATGAGTCACCACGATTTACTAAAAAACATAAATCGTAAACGTACTGCCTATCACCGATCAGTACTATTTACCGGGGTGCCACCTATCACGGGTCAACATGATTTACTAAAAATGTGTAGTCTATCACAAACCTACCCGATGCGAAAATTCCCGCAAGGATAAGATGAACCAACAGATCACATGGCATCATCTCATGACCCATCACGGTCACCACTATCACCATGGCCCCATCGTGGTTACCATGTACTATGAAATGCATGAGCATACTCTGACTCTTTTCACCATAATTATTAAGTAAATGCATCTATTAAAATATTCCTCATTTTTAATACTCATTTAACACTAATGATTTTTCAAATACAACACAGAGCATACTCAAACATATTTATTCACACCAATTTAAATTTTCACAACCACACATAAATCACGTCTCCAAATTTCATCCACAACTAAATTGAATTAAATTCATTTTTCACCAAGTCGCACATAAATTTCTTCTAAAAAATTCATAATATTAATTATGAACACATCAATTTCACCAAACATGAATCACCAAAATTTCTAAACATTAATCACCCATATTCAATCTCCAAAATTTTCAACCATAAATCACCACAACAACATTAATATATCATAGTTCTCCCCACCGCTAACTCAGTGCCAACGGTCTCGATTCTTTTTCGAGACTCAAGCAGCTAACAACATAAAAATGAATATTTAAAACAATTTATTCACAATAAAACTAATCCGAACAAAACAAAATTCCTAAAATTAAATATTTCTCACACACCAAACTTTTAAAACCAAATAATCTATATTATTTTGTAAAAACTCAATAAAACAAATATTGTCTAAATTTCACATACACACACTCGACTATTAAAGCACCAAAATTATTTAGTTAATAAAATACTCTAATCTTTTTTCTTTTTAAACTCAGTTCAAGAGTAATTAAAATAGTAACATTTTAAACTCTAATCCTTTTTAATTTTAATCTATCTTTTTACTCAAACTCTTTAACTTTGTCAAATTTGAATTTTTTTCACAACTTTAACAACTCTAAATTTTTGTAAAATTTCAGCTTCAATCCAAACTCATTTATTTGAAAACAACTCATTACGCAACTCAAACACGTCAAATTTAATTAATTCAATATCCACAAAATCCAAACCTAAATCACATCTCAAAAATTCATAATATTAATTATAAACATATAATTTATACCTGTAACACTCCGATTTTTAACAGCGTGAGTGTATTTTTTGTCTTCAAAAATCCACTAATGAAATACCAAAGCGTAACACAGACAACAATTGTTATAATTAATTACATCATAATTATAACAAACTGAAATAGTTTTGAGGCGATAAACCAGAATATCCAAATATAAAATACACCGGGGCTATGAGACCTATCAGACATCGCTCATACCCCTGGAGTATTCTCGGCAGACACATGTATAAGTACTGCTCCAAGAAATACTAATCCCCCATGGTCACGTCAAAAAATGGAACATGGACCCACCAAGACAGAAGTCATCTGACCGTATAAGTATAGTTACAGTCATCCCAAAATAAAATAAGTACAACCACCAAAAGAAAGATATCAAGTCCCTACACAACAAAACTAATTTGATCATACTCTAGCAACTACAATAACATGGGTGACCTCCACACACTCCACAATAATTGTAAAGGGTCACCAACCAAAATTAACAAATAACACTTAGCAAAATTCTTATATTTTCAAATGCTCAAAACAACCTTTCATCTTAGCATACTCCTCGAAAGGGTTTTCATATGTCCAAAAATGCATAAACAATGTTGAAAAATGAAGTTTTAACAAATTGCACTATCGTAGCCGAATACCACAGAGAAAATGCAGATTTTCAGTTCTAAAATAGCTATGAATCAATCAACACTTCAAATATTAATATTATCAATTATAAACACTTAATTAACACCAAAGCTTAATCAACTCAATTTCACACTTCAAAGCAATTACGACAACTCACAACAACAGTCGAATATGTATACACAATCATCATAGTATAACAAACATAACTCGCATGCCAAACACTCTAATACAATGCGTATATGCCAAAATGCATGATTTCAGAATTCCAAACCAAAGCCCTCCTCGAGGGGCGTAAATCATGATTGTACAGCCTCTCACAGACCAGTACTAATTACCAAGGTGCAATCTCTCACGGATCAACACGATTTACTAGCGTGCAGTCTCTCACAGACTAGCACAACATACAAGAGTGCAGTCGCTCACAGACCAGCACAATTTACTAGCGTGCAGTCTCTCACAGACCAGCACGATTTTCTAGAGTGCAATCGCTCACAGATCAACACATTCTAGAGTGCAATCTCTCACAGATCAGCACGACGCGACAATTCCCGCAAGGATAAGATAAACCAACAATTCACATGGTATCATCCCGTGGCCCATCATGGTCACCACTATCACCATGGCCCCATCGCGGTCACCATGTACTATGAAATGCATGAGCATACTCTAACTCTTTTCACCATAATCATTAAGTAAATCCAGCTATTAAAAGATTCCCCATTTTTAATATTCATTTAACATTAATGATTTTTTAAAACACAACACAGAGCATACTCAAACATATTTATTCACACCAATTAAAATTTCCACAACCACACATAAATCACATCTCCAAATTCCATTCACACCTAAATTGAATTAAATTCATTTTCCACCAAGTCACACATAAATTTCTTCTAAAAAAATCATAATATTAATTATGAACACATCAATTTCACCAAACATGAATCACCAAAATTTTCAAACATTAATCACCCATATTCAATCTCCAAAATTTTCAACCATAAATCACCACAACAACATTAATATATCAGAGTTCTCCCCACCGTTAACTCGGTGCCCACGGTCTCGATTCCTTTTCGAGACTCAAGGAGCTAACTACATAAACATGAATATTTATAACAACTTGTTCACAATAAAACTAATCCAAACACAACAAAATTCCCAAAATTAAATCTTTCTCACACACCAAAGTTTTAAAATCAAATAATCTATATTATTTACTTAAAACTAAATAAAACAAATATCGTCAAAATTTCCCATACACACTCGACTATTAAAACACCGAAATTTTTGAGTTAATAAAATACTCTAAACTTTTTATCTTTTTAAACTCAATCAAAGAGTAATTAAAAGAGTAACCTTTTAAACTCTAACCAATTTTAATTTCAATATGTCTTTTTTTCTCAAACTCTTTAACTTAGTTAAAATTTGAACTTTTTCACAACTTTAACAACTCTAAATTTTTCGTAAAATTTAAACTTCAGTTCAAACTCATTTATTTGAAAATAACTCATTACGTAACTCAAACACGTCAAATTTAATTACCTCCAATTCACACCAAATTCAATTCCACAACAACATATATCACCTCAATTAAATTTTAACGATTCAAACATAACACACCCAATATCAAAATTCCACATTTTTACACATAAACCACTAAATTTCATCAATTCATTTTCTACAAAATCCACAAATACATCACATCTCAAAAGTTCATAATAATAATTATGAACATATAAATCACACCAATTAAAATTTCCACAACCCCTATCAGCAATAAACCATCAACAGCCAACGCATATTCCTATGTCTTACCTGTTTCAACTACAATCCATATATGAATTTTGGCTGCTATCTCTAGGCATTAAATAAATTACCATGCTTCTGCAAACAACTACCTTCATCTTTCAAGACTCCAAAAATTGAGGCATGATGGCATCAGCCAACCAATTCCAATTCCAAAGTATTAAAAGTGATTACACTAGAAACTATATTTAGGAGAGTAAAACTGTAAAGTATCACTAAATTGGTATAGTTTTTCCAAAAGAGACATCTTTTATAGCATGCTTTAACTGTATTTAGTTGAACTATTGTTGTCATTCATTTCACTCCTTGTCTTGTTTTGGTGTCAAGAGAACAACTTTGAATCCTCTTATTACTTATTATACTTCTACAACTTACATGGTTCACATACAAATCATTAAAATCACAATAATAATGGATCTGAATGTTGTTAATGTTCTAATTTAACATCTTTCAATCAAATTCTACAACCTAATACTATAACAATTCCAATAACCACATCCAAAGTTCAATTCTGTGCTATTTCATAACATATAACTCACATGCAAAATCAAAGCAACAATACATTGTCCAATAATTTAAAAATCTACAATATATTCTACCACAGAATTCAATCATTAACCACAAAACACATTCACCTCACATAATTTAATCAACACGTAAAATAAATTCATCAAATTTGAAAAAGCAAGAAAGCATAAATCTCTTACCATGAATTCTCAACACATACATGTTACTCATAGTCCCAATTTCATAACCACTCAACAATTTAAAAAAAAAAACTAACAATGGATATTATGAGATTCAATCACTAGAAAAAAACACCTCAAAATAAACAAAATTCAATTTCAACTATATCACACATAAATGAATTAAATTTATTTTTCACAAAACCACACCTCAAATACATCAAATTTCTTTTCAAAAAAATCACAAATAATATCCTAAATGCAAACTAAAAGTTTGGAAGGAGCCCTTACCTTAACGATAGCTCTAACACATGATTCTAGTACCGTAAATAATTTCGGTAAAGTTTACATTCGTGACGTCGCTTCGAAAATTAGCTCACTAGCACCGCAGCGTGGCAATGAGCAACTTTCCCTTCTGTTACTTCTCGAAATGAAACTTAGATCTAAGAGAAAAGTGAAGGTTTTTGTGTTGTGGATTTTGAAAATAACTCAAAACTAGAAACAGAGAGGGACGAAGAAGAAGGAACGCTGTTTTTCTGTTTCCCCTGGTTTCCTTGTTTTCTAATATATATATTAAAACTAACTCACAAATATCTAAAAATATCTAGATATTTTAGAAAATTACCATTTCACTCATCACTTTCCAAACCACTTTTTGTTAAAAATATCAACTCTCGTCGCAACTCAGTTGACAGATACAATTTTCAGCAACCCGAGGTATTTTAACAAAATTGTCTGGTATTAAATTCTTCGTAACGTAAATAAATAAAACTATTGCTCGACGAATAATTTAATCGGGGATCCAAATGTATTTTTGGCATTAAATTCACAAAGTACCAAATTACAATAATTTGGCTAAAAAGCCTTAGAGTTCAACACTAAAATACCCTAAAATTGCATAATTTACGATTTAAAACTATGGGTCTTACAATACCTAACATCAATCACTACAAAACATACCTCAAAATAAATCAAATTCAATCTCAACTAATTCACACATAAACAAAATAAATTCATTTTTCACAAAATCACACCTCAAATACATCAATTTACTAAAAGTTTGGAAGGAGCTCTTACCTTAACGGTAGTTTTAACAAGCGATTACGGCACCGCAATTAATTTCGGTAAAATGTAAGTTCATGACATCGCTTCAAAAGTTGGCTCACTAGCACCGCAACGTGAAGATAAGTAATTTTCCCTTCTGTCACTTCTCGAAATGAAGTTTAGATCTAGGAGAAAAGTGAAGATTTTTGTGTTCGTGGATTTTGAAAACAAAGAAAATTTGGAAACAGAGAAGGAGAAAGAAGAAGATGGAAGGCATACGTGAAAGCTACAAGGCAAAATGTTATTTTCCTTTCTTTGCCTTTTACACACACACACACACACACATATATATATATATATATATATATATATTATAATAAAATCAATTCTAAAACAAATATCTAGATATTTAAAAATATCTAGATATTTTTATAAAAATCATCATTATGCATGTCACTTCACATCACATCACATCACAAACTACTTTTTTCACAAAAATATATACTCTCGCCTGCAATTCAATCGGCAGATGAATTTTTCTGAAAAATGTTGCATCTTAGAAAAAAAAATCTTAGACAAAATATTCACCGTAATTAAATAAAATTATTCATCAACGAATAATTTTAATCGGGTATCCAAAAAGATATTTTTGGCATTTAACTCACAAAATGCCATAAAATTAGCCAAAAAGTCTCAGAAATTCAGCACAAAATTCTCCAATAATACATAAATTAGAATTTAAAATTAAGGGTCTTACAATAAGGACTTGGGGTGGAGTAAATGGGCATGGATTAGGAGGCCGATTCCCAAGGAAGATTAGACTATAAAAAGCGAAGAAACAATTAGGGTTAGGGATATTTTAGCATATTCTTGAACAGTGTATTATTCTCTCATTTGTTTTCTTACCATTGTATTTCTTGTATATACACGCGATCGTTGGCGCCAACTGTGGGGCTACGATAAAACTTTCCTTCAAGCTAGCTCCACCACAACATAAACACTAACTCACCACTATGGCAATTCTCATATCTTGAAATGATTATGACGAGTCATATATAAAGGAAAGAGATTACCCCTTCACGCAACTCATGAATGTTGTGAGAGAGCCGCAAGAACAGAATGTTGAACAACAACGACAAGAGGCATAGAAAAGAAAGAGATCAAAGATTTGGTTTCAATGAGAGATGTATAGAGAACAATTTAAATAAAAATGATACAAACAAGGATAAGACAACACGAACCAAGATCGAAGGGATGGCGCAAACACACGATAAGACAAACAAGAAGAAAAGAACTTGATTGAAATAAATTGTAGTGAAAGAACATATAAGAACGCATAAAATAATATAAATTATAAATTACTTGATTGATGACAGTCGAGGGTAATTTAGCATATTTGTCCTTTCACTTGTCTTATTAGAGTTAGCTAGACTTTACTGTCAGATGATCTTTTAGCCAAATACAAAGTTAGCTTGGTTCCTATCATTCTTTCGTCTGAATCAACATATGTAGTCCTATGTTCCCGTGGTTTGATCTTGTAGGTGTGAATCTCATATGACTTCAAAAATTGTAGTGGGATGATTGCCAAGACAATTCTTTTTAGGTTATGATATGCCATTGAGTTTAACAAATGGGTGAGTTATTTAAACTCAATTATTGTACAGAGTTCTCTAGTTTGAGAGATTAGAAGATGATCTTCCAATAGAGAGTTTTGATTCTTTAGCATTTCAGGCTTCCATGAGGATAGTCTTGTATCAACCGTTATACTTTTGCTTTCTTCTTCTTAGAATATGATGATCAAGTGATTGATTATGTTTGATCTATCCATTTGAAGCATTGTTAGTTTAACCAAGGATGATTTAATGTATCATCCAACCTTTGTTTTGATGAAGGTCTTTGACTTTTTGCTATTCAACCTTTTGAATTTGAATTGTTGAGTGAGAGATTGCACTACTAACTCTTTCGTATAGCAGGTTACCTACTCATTTGAACATATATCATGGATCATTGAAGTTTTTGGAAAAATTATCCCTGTTTGGTTAGTTTTATTGTTGGCGTGCATTATAATGTTCCCAATACATTGCACTAACAATTCGGTTGTATAAACTAATACTTCTTACTAACATAATAAATTTCAGTATTAGTATATTGATTTTTCTCATTGATTAACTCACTATGTCGTATTGAAGCATAGGCACTTTGTCCAGTTTGTCATTGAAGTGTTTCAAGAATCCCAACCAGAAGCCAAAATAAGAGAAAAAAATGGGGTTGATCCAAAAATACACTCACTCATACCATTTCACTAGTATTTTTAATAGTAAAGGATCTCTACTCCTACATGGTAAAGTGTTCAATCAAGAGAATTGAAGGTTCTAGAAAACACAAGTAAAATGGATTTGAATTGTGTTTTTCCAAATTTGAAAGATACTACAATTGAAGGTTCCTTAAAGAGAGATTTTGACTAAGTATAGTTGAGGGATTAATCCACTATTTCAATTAATAGCATACAATTATTTTTTTACTTTGCTTATTTAGGCTTTAAGTATTCTTTTGTTGCCTCTCCAGGTTGTCCTTGTTAACACATTGGCTTTTTCATTCTCTCTCACACTCAACTGACTGGACAGTTTCTTCTTATATAAACAGAAGAAATGTCCATTGAGAATGTTATCGTAGGACATCTTCAATCACCGTTTAAGGCAGATATGTCTTTAAGTAGATCTCAGAGGATGTCACAAAAGACTTTCAAATAAGTAACGAATTCAAGATGTTTAGTAGAGGATAAACATATTTTTATTTTTTCAGAGTGTTGACTTCCATTAGAGTATTAACTATCCAGAGTGTTGACTTTATATCAAAATCAAACTATACAATGCTTTTCATAGTTATCAAAGGTAGACAAATATTTTTCTTGACACACTTATCAAAGGCAACAATCATTTTACTCGAAACACTTATTAGAGGCAGATGATCATTTTGCTTGACTGACTTATTAGAGGCCAAACATTCAAATAATTACTTGTATTAATAGATTCACTATAATAGCTTCTTCAAAGTCCCTATAAACTTTGTTTTGTAGATTCATGTAGACAAACGAGTACATGTATCCATGTAGACAAACGAGTACATGTATGATCAATCATAGGTTTCTAAAACGTCAAACTCCTCGAATTATTCCCAGTTGATATACTCAAATAAAGAAAGGAAGTGTGGCTCACTTTACACTTAAGTAAACTCGCCACTCCATTAACCCCAAATCAACAACTTTAACTCTCAAAAGGAGACTCTTGTGAAAATTAACTTTCAAACCATACATTAACTCAAAAAGCAAATGGATGAATTTGATAGCACGTACATTTGCCTTGAAAATATCTAAAACATTAATTATAATCTAAATATTTTAAAATTTTAAAATACCATATGTTTTAACTTTTTAAATTCAAATATTTATACATATTCCAATTATATTAGACACACTTTCTTTTCCCATTATTTTACAATATAAAAAAAAAGCTAATTTTTTTTTTAAGAATTTCATTTTTGAATTTAAAGAGAGGAAAATGAAATTTAAAAATTATACAACATAAATAGAGGTAGTGGTTTTTTGTAAAAATAATAAAAGTTAAATAAGTATTTAGTTCTTATAAAATTTTGAAATTTTATTTTTAATTCTCATAAAAAAATATATATTTTTGTTCCTACAAAAATA
>JBBPBT010001455.1:1075998-1088595 GCA_037974875.1 Cicer bijugum
AATATTTTCTCAACAATACTAAATCAGTTAATTATATTATCAATTAAAAAAAGTTATACAAAATCAATTGTATTATTTAATAAATGATTTTATTTCTAAAGTTTAAAAAATAAATAAAAAAATTATTAATTTTACTAAAATACTTTTATATATTTCGTATTAAAGTTTGCATTAGGCCTAATAAAATCTTAAAAATAAATTTTTTAATCTGATTTTATTTTTTTATAGAAAAATTTGTTAGAAAAAAGGTTCCTTAATATTGAGAAAAAAAATTGAAATAAAATAAGGCAATACAATTGCAATAGCAATATGGCTAAAAATTTAATAAAGTGTAAATAAGGGAAAAAAAAAGAGTGATGAAATGTCATGATTGTTTTGAAATATAGTTTGCATAGGAGACAATTTCACGTGTAAAGTAAAACTCATGAAATAAATTCAACATGTTTTTCTAAATTAAAAATCATGATTTAAGCAAAAGTTCTGAAATATGAACCAAATTTTTGTACAATTTATTTTCAGGTTACAACAGCACACTCATTAGCAATAATGCGATCATCAATCCCACCAAGTGCAGGTCAATTCAGACCAGGTTACGCAAAACACGTTTTGGGACCAATGTTAAAGTTTCTAAAAGAAACAAAAAACCCGTTTATGGTAAACCCATATCCATATTTCGGTTACAATCCAAAAAACGTGAACTTCGCACTATTCAGACCTAACCGCGGCTTATTCGACAAAAACACAAAACTAACATACACCAACCAATTCGATGCACTTTTGGACGCGGTTCATTCAGCAATGAAGGGACTTGGTTATGGTGACGTGGATATTGTTATTGGTGAAACTGGCTGGCCTTCGGTTTGTGATGGTTGGGATGCTTGTAGTGTGGCTAATGCTGAGTCTTATAATGGACAATTGGTTAGACATTTGGAGGAAGGGAAAGGGACACCTTTGATGCCGAACCGACGGTTCGAGACTTATATTTTTGCTTTGTTTAATGAGAATCAGAAACCTGGTCCGATCGCCGAGCAGAATTGGGGTTTGTTTCGACCAGATTTTACTCCTGTTTATAACTCTGGGATCTTGCGGAATGGACAGGTTTAGTTCTTTTTTCTTGCTTTTTTACTTAATGTTAATTCTTTATTTGCTAGTTTTTTTAGAGTTTTTGAAGAGTATATAATAGTAGTATAATAGATAAGTTGTAGGCAACTGTGGATTAGAATTGGAAAATCGGTTGAAACTTCAATGATGAGTGGTGTGAGCTTCTGGAGGTAGAAGTTTATGATTTTTGTTGTTGTAATGTTTGAGATAGTGATTTGAGTCGCGTTTGTTTGGCTTAAACAAGAGAAAATAAAGATGAGTGTCTTATTTTTGGCGAATCGACATTGATCAATGCCTGATTTGACAAAAACTTGACTCATTTGTTTTCCCTTATTTTCTTCAAATCGGCACCAATCAAATTATTGTTAAGTGACCATGAACTTCTACTTCTAGAGGGTGTCATTGGCTGTTGGTGATTTTGGCCAATTTTCAAGTATTAGTCAATGATAGACCATCTATCAAGATAGTTTATCGTGATTTGTGACATAACATATTATTTATCATATAAATATTATTGTTATATGTATGTACGAATTCAAATTTTACGTTGTGTTTAATATAACTACTTAACATCATGATAGATACGATTAGATTCATGTGTGGAATTTTTTAATCCTAGATTCAAAGATATCATTAGTAGTGACAGATATCCATGAAAAAGGATTGAAACATTATTAAAATGTTAGCATATAATTTATGAAATTCTTTAAAAAAAGCATAATGTTTTGTCCCTTTACTTTATTTCACCGTTTCTTTCTTTGCATTGCTTTGTGTACTATTATATATATATATGGATTCCTGGTCACTTTCATCACATGGCACATGGTATCTACTACCAATGCACTTTTCTTTTACATTTTTTTTAGACCTTAAAAGTGGAAGACGATATCACTTTCATTTCTGACTCAGTTAAAAATTCAATTTAGTTCTGAATAATACAATTTACTATAATAAAAATTCTTGAGAGATATAACTTATTGTCAAAATAGTTCATCATTATTATAACGTCAACTACTAATTGACGTTGTGATGATTCGAGGACTAATTTGAGTTTTTGGCTGAGTCAGAGACTAAAGTGATAACACCCTACACTTTGAGAAACTAAAACAGTGGTTTAGCCTTTATTTTTATCAAAAAAAGTTGTTTGATTCATTGTTAATTCACTTTTTTTTTTATACAATAAGGTCTTATATTTGATGGTTGATTAGCATTCAAGTTTTAATAATTTTTGTTGATTAGAAATTATAAAATATGACTTTATTTTAAAGAAGGGTTCTATCTGCCGAGTATCTAGCAATGGTAATTATGGTTACTCCCACATTTATATGCCTATGGTGATAATTTTTTTACAAAGACTTAAAAAAGGGGTGCACAGAGCATTTTTTTTTTTTTACAATCAAAGATCCGAATTTCATATGGTTTTATAGTGTTATTGAGAAGGTTTTAAATGTATTATGCAGAAACCGGTAGCACCAAAACGAGGAGGAGGAGGAGGAGGACGATCGCCGAGTCCTGTTGTCGGAGGGCAAAAATGGTGTGTACCAAAGGCGGATGCCAGTAACGAAGCATTACAAGCGAATATAAACTATGTTTGTAGCCAAGGTATTGATTGTAAGCCAATTCAACCAGGAGGAGTTTGTTATGCTCCTAACAATGTTAAGGCACTTGCCACTTATGCTATGAACGCATACTATCAGGCTAATGGGAAACATGATTTCAATTGTGACTTCTCTCACTCTGGTGTTGTTACTTCTATCAATCCAAGTGAGTCTTAATGCAATACCCTTATTATGTTCTTTATAATAGAGTATGTGTTTTTAGAAACATTTAAGACAAAACTTAGATACAGTTTTTTGTATTGTTTGTGTTGTTCTCCAATCAGAGCACGAAATGTGGACTATTTATTCTATATTATCCATTATCTTTTAGTCATTTTTAAAAACGAAAGTCCACATGACATGTTATGTCGTGATATAGTAACAAAACAAATGATAGTATAGAATTGTATCTGACTTTTTAAAGGTCTGATATAACTTGAAAGTATGTTTTTGTGGATTGAGTTTTCACATAAAGGAGTCGTGACATATTTGTTTAAGAAAAGAGTGAATGAATCGTTTATTTATTGATTTGTTTTAAAAATTATGATTTTTTTAATCATCATGCGGCTTACAATGTGTGTTTTGTTATTTTTATTTGCAGGCCATGATAATTGTAGAATCTGAGCATGTTTCTTTAAAGGTCATAATCAGAGGCCATCTGAATAGAAGAGGGAAATGGCGTCAATGCGGCTATGTGTTAATGACTGTGATTGTGGATTCATGTACTTGGTTAATTAATTTGTATATTTAAACTGAAAAAAAGGATGTTAACAATGGCATGACATTTCATGCTTGATCTAAATCTATGCTTCGTGTGTGGCTATAACTATTTTATTTTATTAATATGAACATCACAATTATATTATAACATTAGCATTTGCTTAATCAAATCTCTTCATTCAACATCTTATTTTTTTTTTCTATTTCTCTTTCTATCACATATACCAATCACATGACTTTCTGTTTCTTTATCACTCAATGTATGTACTGGGTGGATAAGTGTCTTAAATTATTTTTCCAAAGATATTTGTGTCTAAGATAATGTTGGTCGCTAAGGATAAAAAACACAAGTTCTTGTGCAATATTTCTTTTAGTATGTTTGGAATTGTGGTGTGAACATATAAAAAATGTGACAGTTTTGGGTACAACCGTTGACAATCAAGTTCACTACAAAAGTGTTAAGAGTTAAAGAATAACACTCGGGGTTGGTGTTGGTGTTGATCAACCAATCAGAAATAGATAATAGGAAAAAGGTTTTTTTTTCTCAATATTCCTTTTTCCAAAAAAAATTATTCAAATATTGTTTTTTAAAATTATATATTTAAATATATTATTTTTTTAGAATTGCGACTTTTTAAGAAATTCACTGTCCACTTTCTAAATCGTGATTTTCTAAAGAATTTAAAAAAAAATCAATATTTTTAATTTTTATTTAAATAAAAAAAATAATATATATAATTTATAAAATAAATATAAATTTTAAATTACGATAAAATTTTAAATTATATTATTTATTTATAATTGTATTTATGTATTTTTATCAATTATATTATATTATATTATATATATATATTATTTTTGTTATTTAAAAAAAATTAAAATAATTGAATTTTTATTTATTTAAAAAAACTCTTTAGAAAATTACCATTTAAAAAGTGGTTTTCTTATAAAAGTCGTCATTTTAAACGATTATTTTTAGTAAAAATGGAGTATTTAAATATATAAATTTGGAAATAGAATATTTGAGTAATTTTTTTTTTTTAAAAAAATGTTATTTAAAAAGAAACCCAAGAAAAAGACATAAGGACAATTTGAGAATGAAATTGATAGAAGTGATCGGTTTTTGCATAAAGGCAATAAATAGGGAAATTATTACAACGATTGGCCACAGAAGATGGAGAATATTCTAATTGAAAATGGTCAACTAAGAGATCTTTTTCTTAAAGATTTCTTATTTTTTATTTATAAAAAGTGTCTTTATTTTTTCATTTATTAGATATTTGTGAAATAAATTATTATATTATAGATAAAATAAAAGATTAATTAGTGAAAATGTATTTCTAAAAATAATAGAATATATTTTTGGGATTTACACACAAATATCCTATTTTTTTTATTTTTAATATTAAATTGCCACACTTTGAAAAAATAATACTAAAATGCTCTATTTTTAGCCTTCTGATAGCAACCTGGGATGCGACCTCCTATAGAAGAAATTTTTTAAATTCAATTGATGGTCGCATCCTGGGAATGCGACCTCCTACTAGCCCATTTTGATTTTTTGCTTGCCCATTTTGTCCTTATGTTGTATATTACATATATTATATATGTTATTATTACATATTTTAATAGTAATTATAACATTAAAATAATTAATTAAAATAATAAAAATAATTAATTTATTAATATTATATAATTATTACTAATTATAATAATAAATAGAATAATAATAATAATTAAAATTATAATAATAAAAAGAAAATTCTATTAATAAAATAAAAATACATTAAATTAAAAAAAAATACATTAAAAAAAAAGAAAAAAATGCTACAAATAAAAAAAAATATTAAATAAAAATTAATTATTAAATAAGACAATAATATAAAATATAAAACATAAAATATAAAAATTAATCATATATAAAATGTTCAATATATAAGACAAGACATTAATATAAAATATAAAATTAACAATATATAAATTAATAATAAATAAATAATAATATATAAATTTATATATTATTAGTAATTAATATAAAATATAAAAATTAATAATAAAAAAATATTCAATATATAAGACAATAATATAAAATATAAAACATAAAATATAAAATTAACAATATAAGACAATAATATAAAATATAAAACATAAAATATAAATTAATAATATATAAGACATTAATATAAAATACTTACAAATGCTTGACTGTATCGACTTTCAGCTCTATGATTTTTGGATAATTCCATGAGTAAAGTTGAAGAAAATGTGTTTGAGATTAAGATGAAGGAAGTGTGTTTGATGATGGTTGAGGCTAAGATGGAGTGTTTATATAGGAAATCGCAGGGCCAGATAGCGATCCTCACATGCAGCCACGTACATGGAGGTCGCATTCCCAATGTGCGAACCCTTAAGGAGGTCGCATGGCCAGGAAATGACTTCTTTGAGAGGTCGCAGGCCCAGGAAACAAACCCTTAAGGAGGTCGCAAGGCCAAGTGGAGACCTTGTGATGATGAATCCCATCCACTCATTTCTTTTAATCGATGGTTGTGGATGCTTGATCATCAATCCTCCTAATTTTAGTTGGACCAATCAAATTGATCTATTCAATCTTTAATCTTGACCATCCAAATTCATTTATCAATGGTTGTGGTTTACTAGAAAAATATCAATCCTTATACTTTTAGTTGAACCAATCAAATTAATCTATTCAATCTTTAATCTTGACCATCCAAATTCATTTATCAATGGTTGTGATTTACTAGAAAAATATCAATCCTCATACTTTTAGTTGGACCAATCAAATTGATCTATTCAATCTTTAATCTTCACCATCCAAATTGATCTATTCAATCTCTAATCTTAACCATCCAAATTCATTTATCAATGGTTGTGATATACTAGAAAAATATCAATCCTCATACTTTTAGTTAGACCAATCAAATTGATCTATTCAATATTTAATCTTCACCATCCAAATTGATCTATTCAATCTCTAATCTTGACTATCCAAATTCATTTATCAATGGTTGTGATTTAGTAGAGAAATATCAATCCTCATACTTTTAGTTGGACCAATCAAATTGATCTATTCAATCCTACTAACTTCTATAAATAGGAAACTAGATCACACTATATCACCACACCTTCTATCTCATCATACCTTCTATCTCATTATACATTTTATCAATTACAAAATTATGGCTTCTAAACAAGTCATTTGTATTGTTTATTACAATGGTTCAATTGTCGATGGAGTTGAAGGGAAAACATTTGTAAGTGATTACAAAAAGGCGTTCAAAGTACATTCTAGCAGCAACCTTGCTCGTCTAAAGAATGTCATTAAGAAAAAGTTACAGTTCGATGACAACGTGACGATAACTGATATAGTTTATCGACACCTTGTCTTCTTTGGTGAAAATACAACTAGATTTGAATTGATGAAGGTTTGTGAGGACGAAGATGTTCAACTCATGTTTGATGTTTATGCACAATGGTCACAACTTGGCACCATTGAGTTATACATTACATTTGAAAGTGGTCATACTTCAACAAATCAACCATCAACCTCAAACATGCCTAATCCCAACTACATCCCATCACAATACTATGAACCATACCCTAATCCCAACTACATCCCATCACAACACTATGAACAATATTATGAATCATACTCTAGCCAAAATGAACAAACTCAACATGTCCACAATGTCTCCCAACAACTTCATCACGAATCTCTCCCAACAAGTCTACAATGTGATCTTCCACTTAGTGTCCATTATAATATCAACGAGGAAGAATTAAGTAATTATAGTGAAGATGATGAAACATACTTCAATGAATCATCTGGTGATTCTGATGATGAAGATATGGAAGCAGAAGATCAACCTATCCCACCTGTATTCGATCCACCATTCCACATGAAGAACATCAATCTATCCACCGCAAACCAACCAACTGAATTTGATCACATGTTCATTGATGAAGTCCCAAATCTAGGCGGTACTCTTGCAGTTGGAATGAAGTTTCAGAACAAGGATGAATGTGTACATGCAATCAATCGGTATCATCTAAAACAATCATTGAATTTTGTGGTGCAAAAATCAGATTTAGAAATGTACGTTATTATTTGTTCACATCCAAATTGTTTGTTTAGATGTAGAGCTTCAAAACGCAAACAAAGTGAATTTTGGGTGATTGGGAAATTGAATGCGCCTCCTCATACATGCACAAATTCTGCACTATCACAAGATCATATAAAGCTCGATTCTAACATGATATGTGCAAGTATAATGCAAGTTATGAGGATGGACCCTTCAATCAAAGTGAAGGTTATTATTGCTCAAATTCGGGCTTTGCATAACTACAAAATTAGTTATAGAAAGGTTTGGATGGGAAAAAATAATGCAATCAAACAAATTTATGGCAATTGGGAAGAGTCTTACAATCAACTTCCACGATGGTTATTAGTTTTGCAAACGTTTGCTCCAGAAAACATTATTAAAATGGAAACAATCCCAACTTATAATGAACATGGTTTGATAAATGGGGTGACAATTTTTCATAGACTATTTTGGGCTTACGTTCCATGCATATCTGCGTTTAAATTTTGCAAACCAATTGTACAAGTTGATGGAACTTGGTTATACGAAAAATATAAGGGAACTCTATTGGTAGCAGTTGCACAGGATGGGAACGACAATATCATTCCCATTGCTTATGCTCTTGTGGAAGGTGAGACAAAAGAGGCTTGGAGTTTTTTTTTTGTTGAGAAATTTGAGATCACACGTCACTCCACAAGCCAATATTTGTTTGATTTCAGATAGACACAAATCTATCAAAAGTGCTTATAATAATTTGAATAATGGGTGGCAACATCCTCCATAAAAGCATGTGTTCTGCGTCCGACATATTTCACAAAATTTTGCAAGGGAATTTAAGGATAACACTACAAGAAAAACACCATTTTGTGGCCAACTTTATAAATATTTTATGGCCGAATAAAACCCTCACAAATTAGTGACCGGAAAAAGCCCTCACAAATGCCAAAATTGAAATTGGTCTTTATTTGTGGCTGAAAAAACCCTCACAAATTTTTAAATATTTAACTGAATTTTGTGGCTGCCTAAGCCCTCACAAAATCACAACATTGTGATTTTGTGAGGGCTTAGGCAGCCACAAAATCTAGTTAAATATTTAAGGATTTTGTGAGGGCTTTTACAGCCACAAAAAATCAATTTGTGAGGGCCAAATCCGTCACAAAGGACTGACGTGACCAGTGGCATTTGTGGCTGCAAAGGCTGCCACAAAGGAATGCGCACGTGGACTTTGTGGCTGCAAAGGCCGCCACAAAATTTTAAACCTATGTGGACTTTGTGGCTGCATTGGCCGCCACAAAAGCTCAAGTTAACACTATATATATTTTTCTCCCCTCCTTCTTCATTTTTTCACATCCAACTTCTATCTAAAACCTCATTCTTACTATTCTCTCCTCCTTCTCTCTACACAAAATATTTTGTTATTAATTTAAATATTTTATTATTAATATTTTATTATTAATATTTTATTATTTAAATTAATATTTAATTTAATTATTAATCTTTAATTTTAATTTAAATATTTTATTTTAAATTTTTAATTAAATTAAGATTAGTTTATTATATATTAAATTTAATTTATAATTACATTATATTTTAAATTTTAATGTAATTATAATTTAAATTTTAATATTATATTTATATTAATTTATTATATACAATATTATAATAAACTATTAATTTTGAATTTAAAAATTAATTTATTAAATACGTATTATTTTGTGGCGGCCTAAACCCTCACAAAATATATTATTTTTTAATCAGGATGACATTTGTGGCGGCCAAAAGCCCTCACAAAGGTCCAGTCAGCAAATTCAGTCTGTCCTTTGTGGCGGCCTATGCCCTCACAAAGGCAGACTTTTGTGGCTGCAAAAGCCCTCACAAATGTCAACCTATTTCAGGCACTTTGTAGCTGCAAAAGCCCTCACAAAATTTTGTGACCAGCTTCTTTGTGGCTGCTAAAAACCCTCACAAAATTCACCTTTGTGGCTATTTTTTCCCCTTTGTGAGGGCTTTTGGCCCTCACAAAATTCGTGTTTTCTTGTAGTATAATGCTTTGAAGAAAAGGTTATTTCTATGGGTAATAATTTAATTCTTACTTCTTATCATTACTGAAAAATTAAATTATGAAGTTTTATAATTAATGTAATAATGCATTATCTACTGTTTCAATACATGTTACTCAATCAGTCTACATATCGATACTACCGCAGAGAAATTGACATCATAAACCCAGAAGCTTTGAAATGGTTAGATAATATACCACAAGAAGATTGGATTCAAGCATTTAATGGAGGTAGTCGTTGGGGTCAGATGACCAGCAATCTTGTGGAATCGATGAACGCAGTATTAAAAGAACCACACAACCTTCCCATCACTGCTTTGGTCCAATCAACATATTATAAACAGGTACACTATTTCCAACCATGGCAAAACAACATGCATCAATTTTAGCTTATGGTCAAGTATATACAGAAACATGCATGAGTTTTATGACATCGAAAATACGTAAATCAAATAGTCATAGAGTCAATTGTTTTGATTGAAGCAACCATACTTTCATGGTCCACGAGACAGTTGTTCCAAAAGAAGGGCGACCAATTGGTCATTTCAGTGTAAATCTTTCTAACAAGTGGTGTGCTTGTGGAAAATATCAATCTAAACATATGCATGCCTTGTTCACATGTGATAACAACATGTTCCAGCATCAAATATGATTATTAGAGCCTTATACCTGATGTGTACAAAGTGGAAACAATACTAAAAATATACAGTGAAGTGTTCTAACCGATACCAAACGAAGGATATTGGCCACAATATGAAGGTGTTAAGGTGTGTCACAATCCACTAATGCAGAGAGTCAAGAAAGATCGCCCAAAGATCAAACACATTAGAACATAAATGGACACTACGGATAGAGTCCCAAGAAAGTGCGGATTATGTCGGGTATCTGGTCATACTAAGAAATATTGTTCAAACGCTGCTGGCACATCTACTCAAAATTGATGTATTTTTTTCTTTTGATTTAATGTCATTTTATTTTAATGTATT
The DNA here is from genome assembly GCA_037974875.1 of Cicer bijugum. NCBI lineage: Eukaryota > Viridiplantae > Streptophyta > Magnoliopsida > Fabales > Fabaceae > Cicer > Cicer bijugum. Next base: position 1,086,563 of record JBBPBT010001455.1, read on the forward strand.
TTAATGTAATTTTTCTTTTAATTTAATGTATTTTTATTTTTATTTCATTAATAGAATTTTTGTTTTATTATTATTATTATTTTAATTATTATTATTATTCTATTTATTATTATAATTAGTAACAATTATATAATATTAATAAATTAATTATTTTTATTATTTTAATTAATTATTTTAATGTTATAATTACTTTTAAAATATGTAATAATAACATATATAATATATGTAATATACATAAAGGCAAAATAGGCAAGCAAAAAAATCAAAATGGGCTAGTAGGAAGTCGCATCCCTAGGATGCGACCATCAATTGAATTTGAAAATTTTCTTTTATAGGAGGTCGCGTCCCCAGGTTGCAATAAGCAACTGGGGCTAAAAAGTAGGACATTTTGGTATTATTTTTTTAAAGTGTGGCAATTTAGTATTAAAAATAAAAAAACAGGATATTTGTGTGTAAATCTCTATATTTTTATATTGTTATATTTTTTTTAAATATATAGATAGTTATTTATTTTAAAAGTTTTTTTTTACCTGTTTATGTAGGTAATGAAAACATGAAATGTTATAGAGTACACTACCCTTAAACCTATAGAAGAATGGTGAATTTGTTAAATTTAAAACTTGCTTAATTAAAATAAATTACTATTGGGCATGGGTACCACTAGCACAATACCCACTCCATAAAAGAGCACACGTGTCCTCCAGAGTGAAAGTAAGGACATTCCTTGAATATGTCATAACTCATAATAGAATTCTCAAGTAGCTTAATCCGGAGGTGTTTTCTTCCATTTGACAAGAACTTTGGTGACAACAATAAAACTTATCTCGAGTATTTTCCTTTTCGAAGTAGCTCTACCAAATCAGGTTTGCACCTCTGGCGAATGTTGTAATTCCTCATATGTTGTTTGTATATATTTGGTCATTTCTTTCCAAAAGAATAATGCATTATGAAGAGTAAGATCCCACTTCAAGTCATCAATGAGCTTAACTAATTTAGGATTACTAGTCCAAGTGGCTTTGATATTTTGGAAGGGATTAGGTTCAACAATATCCAATAGTAAAATATGTAATTTAGTAACAGATAAGATTGAGAATTATGGTTGAGTAAAAAAAAATTAATTAAAGAAAAAATAAAATTTGAAATAATTATATAAAAAAATTATTATATAATCAAAATATAATATACTTTTATATAATATTTTTAATATAACTAACATAATAAATTGCACCATACTATAAATATCTTTTAACTACTTTAACATCAAATGTCTTGATGTCATTTACTTCTTTATAGTGAATATCAAAATCAAAACTAGAGGTTCCAAACCGAAACATATTGGAAATGACTGTTGAGTTTTTGCTCCAAAATATATGTGATGCTATTTTTGGTTAATTTTGATAGTAAAAGGCCCATGGGATAAATTCCAAAAACTGTTTTATAGTTTGTGAAATTTCAAAATTAAAGAATTTGTTTCGCAATTCGATTTTACAAAAGTGTTTTCAAAAATTATGTTTTATTTATTGATTTTCAAAACTAAAAAATAGAAACGACAAAAAAGAGTTTTTATTTTACATTTCCATATTTTCTCCAAAATTGAAAACGTACGGAAAACTCGTAATTTTCATTAATGGCAATAAATAAGGTAACAATGTTGAAATTTGTTTACAACATGCTATTGCCTCGTATCGTCAAATAATACACAGTAAAATGTCTATGCTTTTTTCTTTTTTCAAAAGGAAATGTCTAATATGTGCTTATGGTTAAAAAGGTTATATAACATTTCGTGTCATTTATTTTATTTTATTTTAAATATTTTAGTAATGACTATTTTTTATCTAATCAAATAATTAAATTATCTGCACTATTCTATACCTGAACAAAAAAATGAGTATTAACTTTTGTTGTAATTTTTTTTTTCAATTTTACCTTTTATTTAAATAACTTTTTTTAAAATATTATTTTTTTTGTTTTTTATTTTGCTTTAACACTTTATTTTTTAAAGGAATGATACCTTAGTAATTCGAATTTTGATT
>JBBPBT010001455.1:1097922-1120843 GCA_037974875.1 Cicer bijugum
AGAATTTAATTCATAATACAAATATTTTTAATTATAATTATTAAATTATTAATAATATTTAATTTTTATTATAATTATTTATAAAATTACTTATGTGATTAGTTATGATTTTCTGCCTGCAATCATAATTTTCCGATTGTGTAAATTTTTTTTACACATTATAAATTCAAAATAAAAGAAAATTAAATAGAAATTTGAAAATAAAATAAAATCAAATATTAAATATATTTTTAGTTTGTGTAAAATTTTAATATTTTAATTTTAATTTTTATAAATAAAAATAATATTCTCTTCATCGACTATCTCTTTTGATGATTTTTAATGAAATAACTCTATCTATAAAAGAAAATGCCATTTTTAATTTTTACAAAATTAGACGACAAACAGATTTAGTTTATGTTAAGACGAATTATATTTTGTTATCTTTCACAAAGGTTTATAATTTTTTAATCTAAGATAAATTATATATAATTTTGTTTTGCAAAATTTCATCTCTGCCTCGCCCTTCATAAAACCGGTTTCGAAATGGAGAAGTCGCATTACTCACCAAATCATCATCCTTCAAACGAACTGCTTCACCTACACAAAGCACCACTGCTTTTTGTACCTCTTCAGATTCACCCATAACAACTCCATCCACCATTTCCAATTGTAGCCCCGCATCATCTGTCCCACCATAATTCGTTGGTATATAATATCACGAGAATTGACCTGAGTGACAATTGTCGATTTTGTCCCATTAGCACTAATTTGGGATAGATAGAGATAGATTAACAAATTTTTTAATTCAAAGATATATACAAAAGTAATGCTTTTTTACTAAAAATAAAATTTTTTATTATTGCATGAGGTTTACTTAACTTTATTACAGTTAGAAATAAGTCGGGAATTATCAAGTATTGGAAGAATTGTTCACAATTTTTATTAATTATATAAATTTATTTTCCATCTTGAATGCATTTTTGGTAGAAGTATTGGATAAATAATGAGATTAGAAAATACTTAAATGAAACTTTTAGTATAACATCAAAAAACTTTGAAAGTAGTATAATATAACATACTTAATTTTTTTATTATATATTGGAATTCAAAAAATTTAATTTTAAATTTATATTTAGAATTTTTACGATACATTTATATGTTAAAAAATTTATAATTATTTAAATTTTATTTATTTTTTAAAAACTTTAATCGAGATTTTTAGAACATCGTTAAAATTGTGAGATAGGAGAATTTGTTAATATTTTTTCAAAAATAGTTAAGAATAAATTTAGATTTATGAAGGATTTGTGATATAAAGGTATAATGGTAGGGTATGATGTAAAATTTTCATAAAAGTTTCATTTTTAATCTCCAAATTTGTACATCTAAATTAAACAATTTAAATAATTATTTTATATACTTGAGAATATTAGAGTTAGACAAGAAACTTTCAATTTTCGTTGGATGGTAATACCAAGCCCAATGAATCCAAATGCTTTTGAATAGGCCCATTATCATTGTCTGAAGACAAAAACGGCATCTAAACTTCAAATTTTTTTTTTGCAGGCTTTGGTGCCACGTTGCCCTTGTTGTATCAGAACAAACAAGTAACAGTCCCATCACTGAACCCAACTGCCGATAACGCTGCCGGATTTCGTCGTCGGCAACCGCCATAAACAGTGAGAAGCTCTTCCTCATTTTCCTTTCTTTATTCTATTTCAGATTTTTCTTCCCCTCTCCTCTAGCGTTCGTGAGAATGCGATTCCATCGCGATTTGCAAACGCGATTACTCGATTCAGCGCAAAAGAATCAACAAAGGGACCGATATTATAATTATCATTAAAATTTTGTAATTTTAGAGATCAATTTGGAATACAGATAATGTGATACAACCCTACAATTTTATGATAGCTCAAAAGCTCACTTTCTTGTATTCTTGGTTTCCAATTAATAGATTGTGTTTGAAATTTTTCAGAGCAAACGTATATTCGTGCTGTAGCAGTGTACAAGAATCCATTAATTCTAGTTAGTACTAAGAGAAATGAGATTCGGAGTAGGAGCGCTGAGGAGCATTTTACGCCCTCTCTCACTCTCATCATCAAGGAATGTAACATCACAAATCTCCACCAGTTCTTTGACAGTGCCGTTTCATACTTCTTTGCCATCTTCCTGCAAACCGCCCCAGTTGTTTCTTCCCTTTTTGAATCACTTTCACAGCTTGACAGACACTCGTTTTCCCAAGAGACGGCCCTCTGATAAACCCCGTCGAAAACGTGCCAGCTTGAGACCCTCTGGTGCGTTTTTTTTTTTTCATTTTTGTTTTTTACTTTTCATGGTTTTTGAATTTGATTTCTAACTATGAAATTTTGACATTTTTCAGGGCCATATGCTTGGGTTCAACACACAACTGGCGAAACCATACTTCCGAATAAGCCTAATGAAGGGAGCATCAAGAGGAGGAATGAGAAGAAACGCATGAAGCAGCGCTTTGCCTTTATACTGGTGCGCTCTCCCTTTACCTATTAATTGGAAATGAATGAATCTTGGAGTGTTTATGAGTACTGGATGGATGACTTTTGTGTTTATGTTTAAACAAAATAGGTACTTTTTTTCTGTAAATGTAGTAATAATAATGTTTGTAAAAAAGGATGGAAAAATGATTTGGGAATATGACACGAGAGGAGATTGACTTCTGCTTGTTGATTGCGTGTGAAATGTTTGACAGTTTAAAAGTGAATAGTTAGTCTGACTTAATTTCATGTTATGAGAGTCATCTTATCTATTGTTCAAGAAGATCCTTTTATTGGTAGGGAAAAATATTGCATGAATGAGATTGAGTCTTACTCTTATAAGAGAATGTGTTAGAACTTTGTGAATATTGTCCACGAGGAAATATATCATCCTTTCTGGAGTGTAAATAATAAGGTGCATGAGTTTGGAACAACGGTGTTATCTGGAATATTTTGAAGTTAGCAGTGAGAGTTCCTATGTTGTTTTTCCATTCACTTGTTCAGCATTTAGCCATTTTACACTTTGCTTTTTAGATGTATAATAATAATATTTTGAACATAAACTTATTTTGGCTATCTAGATGATCCCTCTTAACATGAACTTTTGCTTCATGTTTGCTTTGCTGATATTGTCACTAAACTTGTAGCCAAAACAAAAGTATATAATTTTGAACGATATATAAGGTCGTGTAGTCCTTCCCATTGAAAGCTTCTACCTCCATTTTTTTTTCCATTGGCAGGACATTTCCTAAGCAAAAATTTGCTTGTTCTGAGGATTGCTTGTTGTCATGTACTTCTGTAACCTTCATAAACACCACTTCTGAAAAATAAAAATAACTATATTAGCCAAAGGAGATGGGCCAAGCTTTAAATGCAACTATCTTTGTTTGTGGCAAGTTTATTCCATATTCATGCTTATAGCCATAATGACTACAACGTAGAAATTCAAATGTGTTAGCTGAGGGAATGTTAACTCTGAAACAAGCACAAACACCTCTAGGATTAGATATATCGCAATGTCCGATACGTGTTGGTGCTCAACACCTGTATGTACACTTTACACAAGTGTCCCAAATTTTCTTCTTCTTTGCTTCGGTCCATCTCAGACACTCCTTGAACACATCTCAAACACATTTACGGGGGCGAAAGATGTTAACTACATCATTCATGTTTAGCTTTTCGGTAGTAGATGAATAAATGAAAGGGAAAAACTATCAAATCTTGTTTTATATTTTTTGTAATGAAACAAATTGCTCAATTTAAATGTGCATATATATATATATATATTGATTCTCAATTTAGATCTTTTATAGATCGGTGTCAGTGTCTGATGTTTTTGACATTAGTAGTGATGATGTGTCCGTGTTGTGTTAGGTGTTCGTGTCAGAGTCTGTGTTTTATGGTAATTGGCCGCTATGTATGTTTAATAGATCATATCTGTATCTGGTTCATATACTGATGTCCTGTAGTGAATAATTGGCTGTCAAGTTTTGATTCACGCAAGATGGTTTGTGTTATTCAACTACACAATTTGCTGAGGCTAAACGGAATTGGTTAAGAGCATTTATCTGTTAGTTGCTACTTGTTATTGTAGCTATGTATTAAGGAGGCTGGAGTAATTTTCTTACAACTGAACATAATACCTGTGCTATTTTTTGTTTAAACCAAAAGTTTCTGTGGTATTGATCCAAAGATGCGTTTGTAGAAAATTTGGAGTTCTATAACAATCAAATATCCTTTTGATAAAAATCATTCTGAGAATGGTTTCTCACCTAAGATAATTTTATATTCATTGCAAACTCTTTTGGATGTAGGCGGAAAAGAAGAAAAGAAAAGCTCAGATGCAGGAGGCTAAACGGAAGAAAAACATTAAGAAGGTAGAGCGTAAGATGGCTGCAGTTGCAAGGGAAAGAGAGTGGGCAGAAAGATTGGTCGAATTGCAGCGCCTTGAGGAAGAAAAGAAAAAATCTGTGGCTTAAATTTGTTTAGGACTTCATCTACAATTGGTAATACTAGTCAAGTTTTTGGGCCTATTAATAATTTGAACCCTCTTCACATACTATATCTTCAAATTGTTTAATGTTGTCTGTTGTTTTGGGTGACTCTGTTTAATTTAAGCATTTTTTTTTCTGACACTAGGAAGTGTGAAGCTCCTCCCTGCTTTCTCAACCTCTTTTCTAGACATAATATGTAAAAAATGTCTCTGTTCTAGATTACACTGCATATATGACTAAATCTTGCCGTATATGGGATTCCAATTCCACACATGAAATGCATGAAACAATAATTAATCTTGACTGTCTGATCTCAAACCAATGGCGTAGATTATTTAAAGATAATTTAGTGAAGATGTAATGTGAGCCGACTAATCTCAAATCAACGGCTGAGATCAGTTAATGCATGTGTTGTGTAACTCAAAGAATACCGATCCATAGATTCACGGGTCTATAGAAACATCATGCTATTGGTTTGTGTATTACAAGGTTTTCAAGTGTTCTAGTGGGTCATTAATTTATAATAAGTTGTGGAGATGAAAGGTGTAAAATTGGAGTTATATGGGGTATTGGAAGATGGGTAATTTGGACGTGGAGGTGAGGAGGGAGAAGGTAAAAATGGGTCTTTTTTTCTTATTTTGTTTATTTATTATGTTATTGGTACCGGGTATTCATCCACTTCTTAACAGCGACTAATCTCCATTTGGAACCTATTGGATTGGACATACAAGATGAATTTGGGTTTGGATGAGGTTAAAAGTGGAGAGGTGCTAAGAGTAGGGAAGAAGTTGCGCCAAATTGTGGTGTTCTCTCTCTCTAAGTGAGAGTCAGTGAGTGTGCTAGAGAGAGGTGGAAGGCAAGGAGGTAGAAGAGATCTGTTGGAGTGAAAAGTGGAGTTGGGAAGAAGAGTGTGAAGGAGAAGGGTTAAAATCTGGGTGTGGTAAGGAAATTATATAATTTAACAATTAAAATTTAAAATTATATATTAGTAATTATGTTGTTGAATGTAATATAATTTAAAAATTAAAATTTTTAATTAACATTTGTTGCTATATTTAAAACCTTTCAACCCTATTTGAAAAACATTTTTTATTTTCATATCTTAAATTGTGTTAATTTTATTTGTTAACATGGCAAGAGATTTTGGAATGAATAATTAATATATATATTTGAAAACAATAAAAATGTCAATACATTATTTTTAGCAATGTTTTTTCATTGGCTACCACTTCTTCCTCTTTTTATGAGAGTAAGATAAAATGAATGTACATTTAAAAATATAATATTTTTACAAAGCAATTTGGGCCTAAATATTATCCATATCTGTGTATTAGCTAATAATAAATTATAAAATATTAAATTTTGGCTTAAATTTCATTTTAGATTGTTAACATATTTTTTGGGCGGAGTTTATCATCTTTCTTAAAGTTTGTTGGTGGCAGATTGATAGTTTACGTTCTCTGATCACTGTTATAAGAAAAAAAACATATTTTGCATCTAAGTTACTATTATATATAAAAATTATTTACTTTGTAATTATTTAATATTATTATTTATAAAATTATTAAATATTTATTTAAAAAATATTTAATACATGTAATTGAACATTAAATAATAATTTTTTTAATAAATTTTACTTATATTTTGCATAAAGTCTAAAAAATTTACCATGTTTAATTGAATTTCTTAATAGTCGTAATGTTTTTTTGCTTCTAGGCAATCTTATGAATTTGGGCCCTTGCTACAAATGTCTTTTTCGAATAGACCATGCCACGATCCGAAACAAATTATGATTAGTTATTCTATTACCATTAGAGTTTGTTGGCCTAACTTAATTTTGGATAGGTATATATAGATAAATTGTACTCAAATATGGTAAGGATTTAACTTATATATTATTAGATAATTTTTTACATTTTGCATTGATATTGCATAACAACTAATCTAATTATACTGATTAGTTTATACTATTGAAGTTTATACTAATTATATTTATAGTAGTAATTACGTTAATAATGCTTTAACATATTGATATCAACGCAATGAGCAATTAAAATATAATGTTTTTGCAATTTATCTCATCCAACACCTTTAAACAAGTGGATGCTATCATGGCTGCTGGAAGCAGCTCAACTTCCTTCCTTTCTGTTTGAGGCCATCATCATGTGGTCCCAACCTTTATTTGTGAACTCATTTGCTGGGTAATTATGATTAATGAGCATAATCCCATGGCATCACATGCTATGCTTATTAATTTATTTTATCTTGTTTTAATTATTTGATTTGAGTTGTGTTCGATTTTTTTTAAAAAAATATTAATTTTGTTAGTTTCAATGTTAAATAAATTTTATTAATTTAAATATTTTTATTAATTATAGTTAGTTGAAAAGTTTAATAAATTAAGATATAATAAATAAAAGTATATTAATAAAAAAATTGTTTTATATTGATATTAGAAAATAATAAATAGATTGACATTAACATAAAAATATCATAAAATATTTAAAATGAGACGGAGATTAGGACTTTGATGTATCGGTACTTAAGGTTTAGTGATGTCACCAACTTCTCCTTTCTGCTTCAGATTACAATTTGGACACCAATATGTGGCATGTCGACACAATTGACAAGCAACCAGATTAGTTAAATCTCTAGGTTCATCAATATTATTTAAGGCTTAAATGGACTTTACATGTCATTAACTAATATGTAATTAATTTTTTTAAGTACAAAACTTAAGTATTTTTCCTATGGTTCTTAATTTAATGAATCATAAATTTTTTAAATTTATAATTTTTTAAAAATTTGCTATATCTATAAAATATGTATTTTATGTTAAGAATCATAAAAAAAAATATATAAAGAAGTACATTAGTATTTTTTTTTCTTTAATCCAACACCACAAAAATATTATCAAATAGGTCTCGTCAATAATTTTATATTATTTTTTTTAAAAGAATTGATAAATTCTATTGTAATTAATTAATTAACTCAATTATAAAATCTCCATTTCGAACTAAAATAAAATATTTAATTTAATAATATTATCATTTTCTAGTTAAACTAAAACTTAAGAATAATTTTATATTATTATATTTCAATAAAAATTAATTTCATTTGATTTATCAAGTGAGACCCACAAAAAGAAAATAAATATATGATGATTCTATAATCATCATTCTCTATAAACACCATTCAATTTTACTTTACAATAGTAATAACTATATAGTTTAGTGTTAAATAGCTTAAACATCCATTATTGTAACCACATCTATGTGGGCTAGAGATTCAGCTCTCATTTAAAAATGTTAAAAATATCTTATTTTTAACACATGTTTTATTATGACCTAGTAATTAATTAGGTTAAATTATATCTGTGGTCTCTTAACTTAATTTCAGGTAACGTTTTAGTCTTTTAATTTTTTTTCTGAGGTGGTCCTTTATTTTAGTTTTAAATGACAATTTGATATTTTATGTTTTAAAATTTCAACAATGTTATCCTTTTTTATACAAAAATTCAAAAAAATCATCAACATTTTCAACTAAAACCCATAAAATTAATAATCATCTTCAATATAATGCAAATTTTATCAAATCCATAACTCATATATTCCAATACACTCATATTTTCATCTACAACAACATCAAATAAAGAATGAAAATATGAGTTTATTTCAAGATTTAAGTTATGAATTTGATTAAATTTGTATTTTAGTGAAGATGATAATGAATTTTATGGATTTTCTTTGAAAAATTTGATGATTTTTTTGAATTTTTGTATAAAAAAGGATAACATTGTTGAAATTTTAAAATATAAAATATCAAATTGCCACTTAAAATTAAAATAAAGGACCAACTCGGGAAAAAAAAAGTTAAAGCACTAAAACGTTACTTGAAATTAAGTTAAGGGACTGCGAATGTAATTTAGTCAATTAATTATTATTCCCTTTGCCTCATATTTTATTTTCATTTCATGTATATTAAGAAATGACAATAATTTAAAAAAATATAATAAATATTTTACTAAATTATATTTATTAATAATTGATATGCTTTATACTATAATAATTGTTATGCTCTATAATAAAAAGAAACAATTGATATGCTCTATAATATAATAATCGTGAAGTAAAATATAAAACTTTGGGAAGTAGTATTACTTTGATAAAACAATTGAATACAAACTTTTAATCTTATCTTAAAAATTAAAAACGACATTCATTTTAAGATAAATTTTATTTATTAATGTAACACTGATTATGAAACAAATGAAAATACTAATTTATAAAATTTCACTAATTAATACTCATACACTAGTTTTACAACTAGCACTGACTAATGACAAATAGTTTTGTAAAAAAATGACAAGTATAGTTAATAAAAAACTAATCCATCAAATATATTATAGTAATGAAATTTGGTCAACAATTTTATTTTTTGAAGACCTTGGTGAAAAAAGCATCCGCGGTATTTGGTTATTTTGTCCCTCTTTCGGTAGATGTAACCTCTGTTGGTTTATTCATTTACTTTTTTTAAATAACTTTTTTATGAAGAAAGAAAAGCACCAATAAGGGGTTTTCAACAAGTGGTAATAATGAATACATTAATTATTTTTAAAAAAGAAAAAGTTGCCATTTCATAAAAAAAAAAAAGAATTACCATTTCTATATTTTAAATGAATCACACATGAATTAGTGTGTAAATCTATGGATCGATTAAATTTGTTTGTGTTTGGTAGTTGTATCCCTCGATCATAACTATGATTATTAATATAGTTGAATAAATAAAAATAAAATTTCATATCATTATCCAAAATGATATAAATTTTAATGAAAGAAAATTAACGTGGGCATTGCACGAATCATTTATACTAGTATACTAGTACTCTTTATTTATTTATTTATTAATAATATTTTTTCTCTATATTAAATGGTGGATTGGTTAGTAGGTAGACGATAATGGCAAGTTTGCATCTGATAGCTTTTTCTTTTCCATTTTGGGTTGGTACAAGCTTATTTCATGTACAATGATAATTGTATGTTTGGTGCCTGCATGATAGCATTCACATGTGTTATAATTAGAGATTTTTTGATATATATATATTTTGTTTGTAGATGAAAATGGTAAGAAAATTTGTTATCAATTTTAAAATATTATATTTGAATTTAAAAAATATAATATTCAATTAAATAATATTGATATTTACCAGTAGAGTTAAATTTTATGAATAAACAAGATATATTTTCTATATATCATAATAACTGCGAATTAGAATAAAAAATAAACAAAATTTTAAATAATAATTTAACACCGTCTTAAAATAAATGAATTTTTTATTCATTATATATATATATATATATTAAAAATTGATTTTAAATAAAAGATATTTTTTTTATCCAATACTACTTATTAAGATCTGATATTTTTCTATTGCAAATGTAAAGTAGAATATAATATTTTAGAAATAAAGTACATAGTATTATTTAGAATGTACACTTAAAAATATAATTAATCTCATTGAAAACTCGAAATAACTTTTATTTTAAAACAATTTCTTTTTACTAAAATAATACTCATTGCAAGACAAAATGAATATATTAATTACTTCTTTCATTCCTTTTTATCTATTATTTTTGTAATGGTTACATGTATTTCAGCATTCCAAATCCAAGATTCTTCCCAAAGTGTTAGCTCTGCTAGGCTTTATTGGTTGGGCCCTTATGTTCACTAGCTCTAACCCCAGTCTCGTTGGCTTCCCTCAAATGGCCTTGGATAACCGATAGCGTTTCAACAAATATATTTAATCGTTACAAATAACAATAAACGGTAGTATCGAGTGTTGAACTTAAGAATTGCGTTTTACTATCGATTTGTATTTAATTACTGAAATTGAACAAAAAGTTTTTGAATTGATTGAAATAATATTTGAAATTAACAACAACAATAAAATTGATCATTTATTATAAAAAAAATGTCACGGATAAGCTTCACTTTGATTCCAACCTTGATGTCTAATTTGATCTTAGTTACTAAATTCATTTATTGAATTATTACCGAATTCTGTTTATTATTCTTGCCCTAATGTCTTAGTGAAAGAACCATTAATTCCAAAGTAACCCCTAATTCCTTAGTAGATTTAAGATTAGAATTATGCCCTACCGTATAAGAATTCTCTTGTTAAACTATTGTCTTCGCCTAGACTACAATATCATAAATTTTTCATCTCAAGCATTCGTAAAGTCCAATCCCATTTCAAAATATGAATCGTATAACATTTTAAAGTTTATCAAGCAATAAAAAGCATTAAGCACGGTGATGAGAAAAATAATTCAATAAACCCATTCATATAACTAAAAATTAAATCAGAAAAATAAGGATTTCATCTTGTTACACTCATCCCTAACAAATAGGGTTTAGTTACTCATGACAGAGATAGAAAAGATAGAGATTAGTGAAAAATTCCAATGGTGTTAGAAACGACCGTCTTTGAGTTTCCATGTTAGGGCACAAGTCTCCAAACTTCTCAATAGTGAAAAAGTTGTCTAAAAAGTGATAAAAACACATTTTAATGAGTTTTGATTCATGCCAGGCACAACTGCTGCGCTTCAAGCACGAATTGACAGATTCATCAATGCGGAAATGCGCCCCAGGTGCAGCTGTTGCGCTTCGGACACACAACTTCTTATGTTTGATGATTTCTGCATTTGTCTCCTCCTTTGAGTCTGAATTGGGTTCCGATGTCTTCATGAAAGTTGTAGCTATGAAGCTTAGCTTTCATATACACTTAGTTTGGCTCCAATTAGACATATAAAACTCCAGATATGGCTGAAATACTCCACATAGATCATGTTGATTTCTCACCAAAATTCAGCACTGCATTAAAACAAGAAAACAATGCAAAACATCCAAAAATCTCTACTTAATCAAGGAAATAAGAACATAAAAATTTCATTAAATCCGTGAACTAAAATCTACAAAATATACCAAATAACTCCTTAAATTAACTAATGATTAAAGATATATAAGACTAAAAATAATAAAAAATATGCATATGATGAAGAGTCATTATAATCTCAAACTTAATCTATTGCTTGTCCTCAAGCAATAATTAATTTCAGATGTGGTACATTTAAAATTAAACTTAAACTTAAACTTAAACTCAAGTTCTTAAATCATATCAAACTCAATTCTTAAAGTTGTAGCTACTACAAAACATTAACCATGCTTCATGATAGCTTACAAAAAAAAACACAATTTGTACACTTTAGCATTCATTCATCAAGTTCAACTCTCTCTTCATACAATCTCACCAAAATTTCTCTCAAGTGTTTAGCAAGGGTTACAAATTTATCACTCAAATTCTAGAACATGCATCACGCTATCATAGGCTTAAAAAAATTCTAGTTAGCAATCACAATGCAACAAACACATGTACTTTTGGAGGATTTTCAGGCTGTAATGGGGCTTAGATAATAGTAGGATATTTTGGGATAGTACACTTTACTACTTGGAGTTAGGCATACATTTTCAAATTATTCTCCCTCTTTTATTCTATTTTTCCCCCACATTTTATGATGGACATTCTCAACCATTGACAGAAGAACTAAGAAGATGTTATTTATCAATGTACTAAAACTATTTTCATTTTTTATTTTTTATTTTTTGTTGTTTTGTATTTGTTTCTTCTTTTTTCTTCTCTCTCTCTTTTTTTTTTGTGAGAACCACAACTACAAAATTAGAAGGTTGCTATCCCATGAGCAACCTCAAATCTAGAACCTTACCAAGATGATATTATTTTTTATCTTTTTTATGGTTAACTCCAAGTAAGGTGATTTAATTAAAGTCAGATCTTTGACTTGTAACGTGGCTAGTAGCCGTAATAAAAGGGCAAGGATCAAATGGGCTAGCGAAGGATAAAATTTGCATAGGGTAGTTAGAAAGGCTCAAATGATCAAACAAAATTGCCTCAGTGTATGTATAAATTACAGGTGATGCAAGTCAGAATTAGTGCAAGTTCTGAAGGGATAACAACAAAGAATTAAACTGTTTAGACCCAAAAGCTCACAACTAGGATAATAAGAGAGAGTATAAACTATTTAAATGATGTCAAACATGCCATTACAAAATTTATTTAGTTTTTTTTTAAAATGGCAAGTGAGACTTCGACAACCAAGGAGTAATCAACAATTCACGCGTTAGTAAAATTTATCGAATTGAGCAATGATATAAGCAAAGAAATAAAGTTTAAATTTCAATATCTAAAACAAATAGTTTAAGACTGGGTTCAAGTTGTTAAAAAATCTTCATCATAGTGCACGTTAACACATAATTAAAAAAAAAACTCAAATTAAAAAAGATAAGATTGCAAAAATAAAAGTTACCTTTACCTATGGGTTGCCTCTCACAAAACGCTTTTTTAAAGTCATTAACTTGACGCCTCAACCATTGTCAAAGTGTATTATATGACACAAGAACATATCATCTTTCTCACCAAGGGATACATATTTCAAGAGAGGTGACAATTGCTTGAGTTCAACCAGTGACGTCTTTTACTTTTTCTCTACATATTCATCTTCTTTCCCTTTCAACTCATCCCATGTAGTGTCGAAGTGCGGGGAGTGAGATAGTGATGCTTCTAACATGAATAAAATATATTTTACTCTTGGATCTTCACTATCTTTAATAACATCTTGGGGTAGGCATAACACTCTTTCTAATGGCATAATGGGTCCTTGATGTTCAACTTCTTCATCGACTATCGAATCAAAAATATCAATTCAGTTGCACCCTTCTCTTTTGTTTGTTTGCTTTATGGCTTTTAACATATTGAATGTAATTGTTTCCTCATTTACCTTAAAGGTTAAGGTGTCATTAGCCACATCAATCATAGCTCTCTCTATTTCTAAGAATGCTATCCCCAAGATCAAGGGGATCTCATTATCTTCCTCCATATCTAGTACCATAAAATCCACTATAAAATGAACTTATCTACTTTGACCAACACATCTTCCACTACCCCATATAGGTGTTTCATTGAACGATCCGCAAACTGTAACATCAGTTGTGTTTCTTTGAGGGAATGAAAGTCAAATTTCAGGCTTTGGCAAGGCCTTCTTTTACTACACCACAGGTTCTTCCTCATTTTCAAGAGCGATGTGTTCCTCAACTGATGTTAGGGTGACCATTTCCTCTGAGTAGGTTGAAGTTGAAGTACTTCCACTATTGTTGACTTTAGGTGGTACTGGTTCATTTACCTTGCCACTGCTTGTTGTCACGACATTGAGATTATTACGCGGATTTAGATCTGTGTCACTCGAAAAAGATTTAGGCGCTCTTTGTGCTATTTATTGAGCAAGTTGACCCAATTGAATCTCCATATTCTTTATTGAGGCTTAGTGATTTTTCTAGATGGCTCTTTACTTTTCAATGAAATAACTTGTGCATGTTACAAACTTCTCAATAGGACTCTCCCAAGTAGATTTTTGAGGTGGAACTTGATTTGCTTGAGCTCCTTGTTGATCTTGAGATCCACCTTGTTGATATTTTCATGTAAAATTTGGATGATTTCTCCAATCCGGATTGTACGTACTAGAGTAGGGATTATTCTACTGCCCATTGTTACCCATAAAGTTCACCTCTTTTGGTTCTTCTGTATCATCATCGTCCGGTACTTCAGAAGCTCCATTTTTATGTGCTCCCCTACAAAAAAGCCACAACTAGGATGTTTCAATATTTTGACAAGGGCCACTTAGGGTTGTATATTTAGAGTTTCCATCCACTTCATTATCTCAGCAACGATAACATCTTCTATCTATTTTGAGAGCAGCTTCCCTTGAGCCAACCCAATATTCAGAACATTCAATTCCATCATAACACTTTTTGACCCACCACCTCTATTATACAACATCATTTGTTCATTTGACGCGAAGATCTCAATAATTTTTTGTGCTTCTGATACGGTTTTTAATTCAAAGAACCACCTGTTGTAGCATCCAACATAATTCTAGTGCTCGACTTCAAACCATTACAAAATAGTTGCATTTGAGCAATGTCGTCATAAGCATGATTGAGGCATCCTGCTAGTAGACTCTTGAACCTCCTGTAAGTGTCACAAAAAGATTATCCTTCTTTTTGTTTATAATCGAAAATCTCTTGCCTTTTTCTAATGGACATAACTGTGGGGAAGTATTGTTCCAAGAACTTATCTTCGAGGTCATCCTATGTGGTGATGCTACAAGATGGTAAATAATTAAGCCACTCCTTAGCATAGTCTTTGAATGAAAATGGATCTCAACATCTTGCCTTCTTTAAAGCAACCATCCACCTTCACTATTTCACATAGTTCAATGAAGTTTGTGAGATGTCTATTGGCGTCTTTGTTATATTTACCAGAAAATTGAATCTCCTTCAACTCTCGATATAGAGCGGAACTTATTCCGAACTACTGACTGTAACCGATTGGTTATGGATGGCCAACTGAGCATGGTTTCTATCTCGATTCCCATACTCCCTGAGGGTACGTTCAGGTGATGGTGGATCAACCCTTTTTGCAAATATGAACAAATCCCCCAAATCCTCTTCTCCCACTACTAATTGTCTTTCCCTTTGACTCCTTTCTCGAACTGTCTTTCAGTTTACTTTCACAATTTTTTTTGTTTCTAGATGAAAGAGTAGTTCAGCTGAGGAATGGCGTCACATACAAGCATAGACAAATTTTGAGTAATAAACAATTTCAAAAGAAAAATTAATTATTTAAATAAAAACAAAATTTATTGGAGAGCAAAAAATTCAATTAAGTAAATAAATTATACTCAATAATGATATGGCAATCCCTGACAACAACACCAAATACTTGATAACATTTCAACAAGTGTATGGCATCGTTGCAAGTAATAACAAAACAATAGTATTGAGTGTCGAACTCAAGGATTGCGTTTTACTGTCGACTCGTATTTAACTACTAAAATTGAACAAAAAGTTTCTGAATTGATTGAAATAATATTTGAAATTAACAACAATAATAAAATTGATCATTTATTATAAGAAGAATGTTAGGGATGAGGTTCACTTTGAATCCAACCTTGATCTCTAATTTGATCATAGTTACCGAATTCATTTATTGAAACCCTAATGTCTTACTGACATAACCTTTAATTCCAAAGTAACCCATAATTTCTTAGTGGATTTAAGATTAGAATTAAGTTTTACTATACATGAATTCTCTTGTTAAACTACTGTCTTTGCAACTAATTTAACTGGTTTCATGAGCTACATCTATCTCTAGACTACCATATCATGAATTTTTCACCTCAAGCATTTGTAAAGTCTACTCCCATTTTAAAATACGAATCATAAAACATTTTAAAATTGATGAAGCAGTAAAAAGCATTAAGCACATAGATAAGAAAATAATTCAATAAACTCACTCATTCATATAACTAGAAAATAAATTAGAAAAATAAGGGTTTCATCTTGTTACACTCATCCCTAACAAATAGGGTTTAATTAGTCGTGATAGAGATAGAAAAGATAGAGATTAGAGAAGATTTAGAAGAAATAATCATGAATGATTCTTGATAAAACTGCTTCAACGTTGTTAGAAATGGTCGTTTTTTAGTTTCTCTGCTAGGGTAAAAGTCTCTAAACTTCCAAATAGTAAAAAATATGCCTTAAAAGTGATAAAAATGTGTTTTAACGAGTTTTGATTCGCGCCACGCACCCTAGGCATATCTGTTGTGCTTCAGGCGCACAATTACTTATGTTTGACATGTTTTGCATTTTTCTCCTATTTTGAGTTTGAATTCAGTTCTAGTGTCTTCATGAAAGTTGTAGCTATGGATCATAGCTTTCATTTTCACTTGGTTTGACTCCAATTTGACATCTATAAATCCAGTTGTGGTTGAAATACTCCACATATGTCATGTTGATTTCTCACCAAAATTCAGCATTGCATTAAAACAAGGAAACAACGCAAAACTACAAAAAAAATATCTATTGAATAAAGAAAATAAGAACATAAACATTTCATTAAATCCACAAACTAAAATAAACAAAATATATCAAATAACTCCTTAAATTAACTAATCATTAAAGATAGATTAGACAAAAAACAACAAAAAATATGCATATGATGAAGAGTTATCAATAACATTGCTTCACATGCCTTTATCCTTGGAAATAGACTAAGTGCACATAGGATTTCTTCATATTTTTTTAGATCATTGATAGTTTTTTAACAATTGTACTGAGTCGTTGAAAGTAATAATAAAACGGTAGTAACGAGTGTCGAACTCAAGTATTGCGTTTTACGATTGAATTATATTTAACTACTAAAATTGAACAAAAAGTTTTTGAATTGATTGAAATTATATTTAAAATTAACAACGGTAATAAAATTGATCTTTTATTATAAGAAAAATGTCATGGATGAGTTTCACTTTGAATCCAAGCCTGGTGTCTAATTTGATCCTAGTTACTAAATTCCCTTATTGTATTATTATCGAATTCTCTTTATTATTCTTACCTAATGTCTTAGAGACAAAACCTTTAATTCCAAAGTAACCCATAATTCCTTAGTGGATTTAAGATTATAATTAAGCTTTACGGTACAAGAATTCTCTTTTTAAACCATTGCATTTGCAACAAATTTAATTGGTTTCATGACCTGCATCTATCCCTAGACTACAATATCATGAATTGCTCATCTCAAGCATTCCTAAAGTCCATTTCCGTTTCAAAATCCAAATCATAGAATATTTTAAAGTTGATCAAGCAATAAAAAGTATTAAGAACAGAGATGAGAAAATAATTCAATAAACTCATTCATATAACTAGAAATCAAATTAGAAAAATAAGGGTTTCATTTTGTTACACTCGTCCCTAACAAATAGGGTTTAGCTACTCATGACAGAGATAGAAAAGAGAGAGATTAAAGAAGAATTACAAGAAAGATTCATGAATGATTCTTGATAAAATTGCTCAAATGGGGTTAAAAACGTTTGTCTTTGAGTTTTTTTGCTACGGCACAAGTCTCCAAACTTTCCAATAGTAAAAAAGATACATAAAAAGTGAGAAAAATGTGTTTCAAAGTATTCTGATGCGTGTCGTGTGCCTCAAGCGTGCTTCAGGAACACCTTGATAGAATAATGGTGTGGAAATATGCCTCAAGCGCGCTTCAAGTTCACAAGATCTCCTATCTTGTGTTTAGAGCAATATTCTCCTCTTTTGATTCAGAATTTGGTTATCGTGTCTTCATGAAAATTTATCAAATAACTCCTTAAATTAACTAATGATTGAAGATAAATAAGAGTAAAAACAATGAAACATATGCCTGTGATGAAGAATCATCACTCATACATAGACCAATGGTAGGACGTTAAGTTATCCAAGGAAGAGGAAATGCTTAGTCTAACAGTGAACAAAGGTGAAGTTTGCAAAGAGGATGAAATCTTCCGACGAATACTTGTTGGAAAACTCTAGACTGGTAGTAGATACAATGTCAAAGCATTTAAACAAATCACAATCCAAGCACGGAGGTTGAAGTAGCCAATTGATGTTTAGGAAAGGATTTCGATTAGAAAGGACGCTAAAAACATGTTGAAAAATGAACCTCGAAGATTTGATATAAACATTATCATACTATAAGAGCAACTGATAGAGCTAAATATGCACAAGTTCTCATTTTGTGTAAGGATATATAAGAAGTCTATGAAGATTCACTAATATCCAATGGTAAAATAAATTCAAGATCGTATGGGCATCCATGAGGAAGTTGAACACTTAGATATCAAAAGAAAGTAGATTTTCTTGAGGATTAAAGTTCGCTTGTACCTGACCAACCCCTGAAGTGGAGCATTTGATAAAAATAAAACACCAATCATGGTACATGAACAATGGATGCTCGTACCACATGACGAGAGAAAATAATATGTTCCAAGAGCTAACACTCAATAGTGATGGATATGTAGGATTTGGAGGGAACAAAAAAGGTAAGATCGTCAATTATAGGACTATAGGTAATGTGTTTATAAATCAATTAAAAATGTTTTATTAGTCAAATTACTAAGACATAATCCACTACGAATAAGTAGAGTAAGCGACAATGGTTATGACATTGTCTTTAATAAAAGAAATGTCAAGTTATTAGTCAAATTGATGCCACTATGATTTTAACTAATAATAGAAAAACTAATATTTATATAATCAAACTCTTTGATTTAGAAGAAAAAAAAATTATAGAATGTGTTGGGTTAGCGAACGAAGAGCAATAAGTCTAATAGAAGCAATAAGGGCATGCAAATTTAAGAATGGTCTCAAAATTGAACAAACTAAATCTAGTTAGTGTATTTCATAATCTAAAATTAAAATCAGATGCTCTTTGTAAGGTGTGTCTAAAAAGCAAACAAATCAAAATTTATTTTCCTTATAAAAATATTGTTTTGAATTTTTACACATTGATTTATTGTGTCCAACAAGGATATACTCTATTAGAGGTAAAAACTAAAAAGTATGATCTTGTTGTTGTAGATAACTATAATAGGTGGACATGGGTTATGTTACTCGCACACAAGGATAAAACATATGTGATATTTTCTATTTTTTGTAAACAAATGCAAAACGAAAAAGGTTGTTGCATTACAATTGTTTACAGTGGTCATTGTGAAAATTTTGAAAACAAACATTTTTAAAATTTCTACAAAGAGAATGATATTCTACATGATTTATCCTGTTCTTGAACACCTTAGCAACCTAGTGTTGTAAAGAGGAAAATTATATTTCTTCCAGAAATAGTAAGAACCATGATTCATGAAACAAATGTTACCAAACATTTTCTGGGCAGAAACAGTAAATACTGGATGTTACATTCAAAATAGAATCTATATAAGACCTATTTTGAATAAATCTCTTTATGAATTATGGAGAGGAAGAAAGCCAAACATCTCTTTATTTTATCATTTTGGTTGTACTTGTTTCACGTTGAATACTAAAAAATACAACCTTGACAAATTTGATTCAAAAGGTCAAAAATGTATCTTTTATGATATTTTACGCTCTAAAGCATACATAATATACAATAAAGAAAATCTGATGGTTGAAGAATCAATACATTTAGGTTTAATGATAAAGAACCAATTGATATAAGGTGGTGGGAAACAAATCTTTTCTAGTCACATAAGACTACCATCAATAGTGAGGTATTGATTTACTAAAACTTGCTATCTTGTAGTCAGGTTAGAAGTTATTCAAATTTATTTTCGTTTATTGTAAATCATGGAATTACTTTATATTAAATGATATCAAAAGTGCATTTTGAAATGATTTTATAACTGATAAAGTTAACATTGTCATGCAACCACTTGAATTTGAAGAATTTCAATTTCTTGAACATGTCTTCAAACTTTAGAAATGGTTCTATAGTCTCAAATAAGTTGCTCAAGCTTGGTATGATTGATTAAGTATATTTCTTTTAGAAAATAGTTTTTTAAGAAAAAAGAAAAGTTGGACATTGTTATTTAGAAAATAATCTAAAACTAGATTTATGATTGTTTGGATATATGTAAAATGAGTTTGAAAATTTCAAGAATACAAATTCAGAAAATATGTAGAATAAGTTCAAATATATGTAGAATAATTTATAAAAATATTACAAAAACAATTATTATAGTTTTAAAATAAAAATTTCAACCTATAACTAATTTTTAATTGTTAAAAATGTCAACTAAAATTTGATCTCCAATATATGTTTGTAAATTTACGGTTTAAAATTCTTATATATAATACAATATTATTGTTATTATTTACAGTATAAGGATCTTGGTGAGCTCACATGAGACATTTGCCATGTTCCTGAAACATCAACCCCAAAGCAATAAATACCAGCAAAAATAAATTATTTGCAAAATAAGGATATTTTTGTCAATATTTAAAAAATTACTATTTCTCAATTCTCCCTTCTCATTTTCTACACAATCAATCAAAGAAAAAGAGAACTTTATACTTCTCTCTTCTATTTCACTCTTATTTCTATTATTTCAAACAATACCAAACTTCCACTCTATTTCTCATCAATTTCTCTCTTCTCACACTCTCTCTCACCCATTTCTCTCTTCTTAATTTCTTCTCTCCACCAATCAAAGTGTAAGAGATGAGGAATGATAATCAGAATTAGAGATTTTGGAATGTGTTCACGTGTTTATAATAAAGTGATAATCAGAATTAGAGATTTTGGATTCGAGTTCTAATCGCTAATTATTATTGTTAATTTCAAATTTTCAATTTGTTGTGATATAAATAAACACAATCTCTATGAAGACCAATTTATTTATTATTATTACTAAATACGATTTTGTACACTTAATTTTTTATAAAAGAACAACACTATTTGAATATAAAACGTTTACTGAAAATCCTAAGACATAAAAGATATAATAGACTTCCACTACATTTTGTTCAACACACACCTGCGTACAATTCGAAACTTCTTCTTTACACTTGACACTTCTACAATTTCTCTCAAGTATGACTTAATTTGTTCATTCATCATGTATGCTCTTCCTTTGAGAGAATTGTCACACTATCACATTGTAGAAAATTTCCAATTCAGATAATTAGTAACTTGTAATTTGATAATTAGTAACTTGTAATTAAATCATAGATTCTAATACTACCCTTGGTGAAACACAAAAAAATGTTGACATTAGGCTAGCGACAACAACCAAATAATTTAAATATCAAATTTTCACAAAATATCTTAAGACAACAAATTCCCTAATTTACATGGAGGTGAACACCGATATTTTTATCAAACACAATTATTTACTCACTGTTCTCCAAAACAAAACACTTAGGAAGTGACGCCCTTAACAAATTTATGGAATACTTATAAATTTCACTCGATATATCTCATTATTCAATCTCCGAATTCAGATAGAAACATAAGTCTATCCAGCTATTCTACAGTTTTTTTTTCTAAATTAATTTTTTAATTGTTTAACTTATTTTTTATTTGAGTTTTATTTTTTAATTATTTTTGTCATTTTTTTCTAATAACTATATTTTTTATTAATTAAGTTAGTTATTTATGTTAATTCTAATAAAAGACGTTAAATTTTATCATTTTTATCTTTTAATTCATAAATGTTATGAGTTTCAAAGTTATAAATTTGATGCATATTTTTGGATTTTTAAATTGAAGAAAATTATAAATTTTTAGATTTATAAAATTGAATTTAAAATAGATTATAAAATTTAACATTGTTTTGGTGAAAATTAATAAAAAAAAAATCAACTTCACCAATAAAAATATAATTAAAGTGTCAAAACGGAACAAAAAATAATTAAAGGAAAATTCAATAATAAATCAATAAATTTAAAAAAAAAATATTTTTTTTTTAATTAAAATAAAAATCTACTTATTACTTATGGCTCCGTAAGTGCTTGTGTTTATAGAATTTTTGTTTTAATAGCAAAATGACATTGAAGGGACTTGTATTGATTATGAATATTGGGACTCCTTGTTGAAATAGAGAATCACTAATTTTGTTTTTGAAAGCACATAGATATATAATTAATCACACAAAGGTTGAGGTTTTCTTCTAAAACAACTAAACTACATAAGCACATAAACATCCATTTATGAATGATCAATTGAATCGGGTCAACTACAATAATGATTACTTTGTGATCAATTGAATTGTGGTTAGTTCATTAAACTACAAAAGTTCAACCTTTGTGTTTGGATCAAATGAACTACAATAATGATTATCTTATTAGTTGAACTGTGGTTTATTCGTTAGGCTACAAAAATATGACTTTTCATCTAAATTAGATGAACTATAACGAGAATTATCTTTCGATCAATTGAACAATGATTTCAAATATTTGACTTTTCATCTAATCAGATTAAATGCATGGAGGAATAACTTTTAATAGTTGAATTGTGGTTAGTTCATTAATGGACTACAAAAATTTTACATTTCATCTAATTAGATTAACTATACTAAGGATTAACTTATGATTAGTTCATTAGTCTACAAAGGTTTGACTTTTTATTTAAATAAGATGAATTTACAATCAATATACGTGATTAGTTCATTGTACGACAAAAGTTTGACTTTTCATTTGAATCTGATAGTCATCAATTGAAGTGTGGTTATTTCATTGAACTATTAAAGTTCAACATTTGTATATGAAATCACATGAATTCTAACGAGGATTAATTTATTATAAATTAAAATGTGGTGAGTTTTACTTCACTATAAATGTACCATTTTTTATTTTAATTATTATAAAAATTTGAACTATTTATTATGATTTTCTTAAAATAATTTTTAATGCATTTCATATTTTTTATATAAATTTTGTAGAATACATTTTTTAAATAAAAATATTTAAATGAGAAATTGGTTTGAATAGCTCCTCTTAAAAAAATATTTT
>JBBPBT010001455.1:1126877-1164667 GCA_037974875.1 Cicer bijugum
ATAAAAGACTAAAACGTTACCTGAAATTAAGTTAAGGAATAATGGATATAATTTAGCCTAATAAATATATACATGTTACAATTGTTAATTACTTATATTTTTTTTTTTTTCACATTCATGTATGTTATACAAATAGAAAATAGATTGGAGCTATGAGACTTATTAGTCGCTCATGCCCCTGAAGTATTCTCGGCAGACACCTACACATAAGTATTGCTCTAATAATGCTATCCCCTAATGGTCACGTCAAAAAAATGAAACATGGACCCACTGAAAAGTCAACTGTGAAGTTATGTCATAGATACAATCATTCACAAACAAAATAAGTACAACCACCAAAAGAAAGACACGAAGACCTTATACCAAAAAAACTAATCTGATCATCCACTAGCAACTATAATAACAAGGGTAACCTCCAAACACTGCACAAGTTCCTTCCGATTCAATATCTCTTCTCGAATTAACCTTCTCCTCCTCATTAGCCATAAAGAGATCAATCTCCTCAGTAGTCAGGTCCATCCACGAGATATGTGGCTTTGACGATACTAGAATCTCATAACAACTCACTACCTCAGTAACAATCAGTAGGGGATCATTCACAACAACAAATAAGTCAACATAATTTACAAGCAGCATAATAGTTTTTGAAATACGAATCCAAAGTATTTACACATCAAAAGTGGTATATGGAACCCATCGAAAATAAAATGTCAAGCTGGCAATATTGGTATAGGTACAATATTCCAAATTAAAAAAAAACACATCCCAAAAGAAAGACTTCTAGTCCCTATATGTCAACCTAATCTGATCATTCCACAAAACTATACATCCCGAGTGATCTTCATGCGCCCCACAAGACCCTCCTAACATAACTCCAGTCAAGTGTGTCCAACTACATTTCCATTCATAGGGTACTAACCGGTGGGAAGATCCTGATTCTCATATGAGGGAAAAACCCAGATTTCCACAATAATTGTAAAGGGTCACCAACCGAAATTAACAAATACCACATAACATTTTTATATTTTCAAATGCTCAAAAGAACCTTTCGTCTTAGCATACTCCTCGAAAGGGTTTTCATATATCCAAAAAAAATGCATAAACAATGTTGAAAAATGAAGTTTTAACAAACTGCACTGTCGTGGCCGAATACAACTGAGAAAATGCAGGTTTTCAGTTCTAAAATGGCTTTGAATCAATCGACACTTTAAACATTCGTATTATCAATTATGAACTCATAATTAACACCAAATTAATCTCTACAAATTCACACCTCAATCACACATCGAATATTCATTAAATCAATTATAAACATATAAATACATCAAAACTTAATCAACCCAACTTCACACCTCAAAGCAATTACGACAAATCACATCAACAACCGAATATGTATATACAATAATCAAAGTATAACAAACATGACTCGCGTGCCAAGCACCCTAATGCAATGCTTATATGCCAAAATGCATGATTCTGGAATTCCAAACCAAAACCCTCCTCGAAGGGCGTAAATCATAATTGTACAACCTCTCACAGACCAGTACTAATTAACGAGGTGCCACCTATCATGGTTCAACACAATTTACTATAAAGCGTAAATCGTAAACATACCGCCTATCACAGACAAATACTGTTTACCGAGGTGCCACCTATCATGGGTCAACACGATTTACTAAAAAGCGTAAATCGTAAATATAACGCCTATCACAGACCAGTACTCTTTACCGAGGTGCCACCTATCACGGGTCAGCACGATTTACTAAAAATGTGTAGTCTATCACAGACCTACACGACGCGAAAATCCCCGCAAGGATAAGATGAACCAACAGATCACATGGCATCATCTCGTGGCCCATCACGGTCACCACTATCACCATGGCCCCATCGCGGTTACCATGTACTATGAAATGCATGAGCATACTCTGACTCTTTTCACCACAATCATTAAGTAAATGCAGCTATTAAAAGATTCTCCATTTTTAATACTCATTTGACACTAATGATTTTTCAGACACAACACAGAGCATACTCAAACGTATTTATTCACACAAATTAAAATTTCCACAACCACAAATAAATCACATCTCCAAATTCCATTCACACCTAAATTGAATTAAATTAATTTTCCACCAAGTCACACATAAATTTCATCTAAAAAATTCATAATATTAATTATGAGCACATCAATTTCACCAAATATAAATCACCAAAATTTCCAAACATTAACCACCATATTCAATCTCTAAAATTTTCAACCATAAATCACCACAACAACATTAATATATCAGAGTTCTCCCCACCGCTAACTCGGTGTCAACGATCTCGATTCCTTTTCGAGACTCAAGGAGCTAACTACATAAACATGAATATTTATAACAACTTGTTCACAATAAAACTAATCCAAACACAACAAAATTTCCAAAATTAAATCTTTCTCACACACCAAAGTTTTAAAACCAAATAATCTATATTATTTACTTAAAACTAAATAAAACAAATATCGTCAAAATTTCTCATACACACACTGGACTATTAAAGCACCGAAATTTTTGAGTTAATAAAATACTCTAAACTTTTTTTCTTTTTAAACTCAATCAAAGAGTAATTAAAAGAGTAACATTTTGAACTCTAACCATTTTTAATTTCAGTCTATCTTTTTGCTCAAACTCTTTAACTAGTTAAAATTTGAACTTTTTCACAACTTAAACAACGCTAATTTTTTTTGTAAAATTTCAATTTCAGTTCAAACTTATTTATTTGAAAATAACTCATTATGTAACTCAAACTCATCAAATTTAATTATCGCCAATTCACACCGACAACAATCAATTCAATTCCACAACACACATATAACAACTCAATTAAATTTCAACAATTCAAACATAACTCTCCCAATTTCAAAACTCCACATTTTTACACATAAACCACCAAATTTCATCAATTCATTTTCTACAAAATCCACAAATAAATCACATCTAAAAAATTCATAATAATAATTATGAACATATAAATCACACCAAACTTGAATCACCATAAACCACACCTCCAATTTAAATTCCGCTAAATTACACATAATCATATTAAATTAATTTTTCACAAAATCACACCTCAATTACATCAAATTTCTTTTCCACAAAATCACAAATAATGTCCTAAATGCAAACTAAAAGTTTGGAAGGAGCCATTACCTTAACGATAGCTCTAACACGCGATTACAATACCGTAATTAATTTTGGTAAAATTTAAGTTCGTGATGTTGTGTCGAAAACTAACTCACTAGCACCGCAACGTGACAATGAGCAACTTTTTCTTCTATTACTTCTCGAATGGAAGCTTAGATCTAATAAATTAATGGAGGTTTATATTTGAGTTTTTGAAGAAAAACCCAAAACTTTAGTTTGGGGTGGAAACAAAGAAAGAAGAAAAGGAAAGAAAGAAAGAAGGAAAGGAAGACACGGCAACTGAGAAACAAATGATTTCTTTCTTTGTCTTTCTTTTATATATATATATATATATTAATAATAAGAATAATAATAGTAATAATAAATATCTAAATAAATATCTATATATTTTTAAAAAGCATCATTTCACCCATCACCTTACATCACTTCTCAAACTACTTTTTTTCGAAAAATATCTTCTTTCGCCGCAATTCAATTGACAAATGTATTTTTCCGAAAAACGCTACATCTCAGAAATTTTTTTTGTTCGACAATAGATTCACCGTAATTAAATAAAATTATTCATCGACGAAAAATTTTAATCGGTTCTCCAAAAAGATATTTTTGACATTTCACTACCAAAATTTTGAACCATTGCGACACATGCTTTGCGACGTTTTTTAGAAAACCGCCTGCGTTCATACACTGCGGCGGTTCTTCCCAACCGTCGCCATAGTTGATTCAAAATTAGAAATGCCCTAACCATTTTGACATCCCGCTGGTTCTTTCCCCCCCCTCAAATCTCTCTCTCAAGTCTCATAACCGAAAAACCCTTTTGCCCTAAAATTTTAAAAATAAATTTTTTTGCCATTCCGGTCGTTCCTCCCTCCACAATGTTCAATTTTGATTTCTTGCTAGAGTTTTACAGCCTCCTTTCTGCTTGCGTTCTAGTTGCGTTATCCGAATTTCGTTCTTGTTCTTCTTTAAGGACATTTGTTTTGTGAATCTGCTTTATGACTCTTTTGCATGTTTTGGTCCTTTATGCATAGTGAAACTGTTTTGTTTAAGGTTAATCTCTTTTCTATTATAAGTTGAATTACGTTATTTGTATGTCAAAATAACATATGTCAATCTTCTTTGAAGCAATGGATAAGTCATGGATTAAGCAGCCACACACATCGGCTGAATATGATCAAGGGATAAAGGGATTTATTACTTTTGCCTTTCGATATGAATTAGAAAATGGTGAAATAATATGCCCTTGTAAATGTTGTGGTTTCAAAAATCCGCAAGGTAGAAGTGTAATGTACGATCACTTAAAGTGCAAACCATTTCCAAAGGGATACACCATTAGGATACATCATGGAGAGTCCATAGGAGAAACTAGTAATATCCCACCTAGTAATGTTTCAAATATAGTTCAAGACACAGTTGTCGTTGATGATCATATGCAGAACATGATCAATGATGCTTTTGGAGTCGAAGATCCAACATACGAAGTACCCATTGAATCAAATGCAGAGATTGATCATAATGAAGATATAGTGCCTTATGCAAGTCAGGAAAGGTATGAAGAGGCCAAAGAGTATTATGAATTAAGTAGAGAACAACCTTTGTATGAAGGGTGTGTTAAATATTCAAGACTATCTTTTTTGGTAAAATTGTATCATATCAAATGCTTATGCGGAATGACTGATAAAGCCATGACAATGGTTTTAGAGTTATTAAAAGATGCATTTGAATTTGCAAATATACCAAATTCATTCTATGAAGCCAAGAAAACAATCACGAAGCTTGGTTTAAATTATGAAAAGATCCCTGTTTGTCCGAATAATTGTATGCTTTATTGGGGTAATAAGGAAGATGAAGAAAGGGAGACCTGCAAAATTTGTAGCACTTCCAAATGGAAATCAAAAGCAAAAGTTGGTGCAATTGGAGTGTCTCGTGATGGCAATAATCGAAAGAAAGTTTCTGCAAAAGTTCTTCGTTATTTTCCATTAAAACCACGGTTACAAAGATTATTTTTGTCATCAAAGTCGGCCGTGGATATGAGATGGCATGCAGTCGATATTAAGAATGATGGAATGTTGAGGCATCCTAGAGATTCTGAAGCTTGGAAATATTTTGACTTGACACACACTTGGTTTGCGTCAGACCCGCGAAATGTTAGACTTGCATTGGCTAGTGATGGTTTTAGTCCTTTTGGTATGATGAGTACAAATTATAGTATTTGGCCAATTATTCTCATTCCATACAATACTCCTCCATGGGTGTGCATGAAAGATACATTTTTTATAATGTCAATGATAATTCCCGGTAAAAAAATGCCAGGAAATGATATTGATGTCTACTTACAACCTCTAGTCTAAGAATTAAAGGAGTTATGGGAAATAGGTGTCGATACATACGATTCTTTCAAAAAAGAGATGTTCACATTGCATGCAACTTTGATGTGGACAATTAGTGATTTTCCGGGATTGGGTACACTTTCTGGGTGGAACCTTACACCGGACTTGCTTGCCCATCGTGTAACATTGACTCTACTCCTCGTCGTGTTTCCTCATAGCAAAAAATGGTGTTTTATGGGTCATCGTCGTTTTCTTGATCGGAGACGTAGATTTAGATTGAACAAGGTTCAGTTTGATGGTCAAAAAGATATGCGTGGTCCACCTAAAATGTTATTTGAGATTCAAATTCTTGAACAAGTTCAAAACATTAATGTAACATTTGGTAGAAAGCCAGAGAAAGAAAGGTCAGGAAAAATAACACATGGTGGACGACCTACACAAGGTGTCGATCAACAATGGAAAAAGAAAAACATATTCTTTGAACTGTCATATTGGAAGGATAATCTTCTGCGCCATAATCTTGACATGATGCATATTGAGAAAAATGTGTGTGATAATATCATATTTACTTTGCTAAATGATAGCACAAAAAGTAAAGATCATCTTAATGCAAGAAAATACCTTAAAGCTATGGGCATAAGACCTGATCTTTGGCCCAATGAAAATGGAAGAATTTCTCTAGCAGTCTTTACTGTGACTACTAATGGTAAGAAGAGATTTTTAACAACATTAAAGAATATCACTGTGCCTGATGGTTATTCGAGCAACATTTTAAGATGCATTGACATGGAAAATCTTAAGTTGAATGGAATGTTGAAGAGTCATGATTGTCACATATTGATTGAACAACTTTTACCGTTAGCCATTCGAACAACATTACCTGATGATGTTTCAGCTATATTGATTGAATTTTGCTCATTCTTTAAACAATTATGTAGTAAAGTATTGAATGTTGATGATTTGGAAAAATTGCAAAGTCATATTGTCCTTACTTTATGCCACATGGAAATGATATTTCCTCCCTTATACTATCTGGAGATCTTGAAGTAGCCAAAATGAAGCACTTGTGGAGACATAGTTTACAACTAACAGTTCAAACGACAAGTCTGCCACTTGCCCAAGTGACAACACTGCCACAAATGCAATCGATAAAACCATTACCATCTCCGATGACAGCACCACCAATTGCAGTGCAACCGACAAATCCATTAGTTTCTCAAACCCCACCTTCTCAAGCAACAACATTGCCAGGAGCACAAATGATAGAACCACATCATTATCCGTTGACAACACCACCAACTACAGAAGAAACAATTTTCCAAGAAACATCCTCTCACTCTGAAGATGTGGTAGAAGATGAGCCAAAAATTTCTCAAAAACGGAATTCTGCATATTGGGATGTAGAAGTTATTAGTATGTTATCTAATGTCTAATTATATTTATAAAATTTAATTGTTTTACTTGATTATGATATGACATATTTCTTTGAATTACGTGTTAGATGAGGCGGGACAAATTTCAAAGACGCACTTATGGGTATCAGACGTGCTTGGAGCTCCTCCAAATGTTTGTAGAATAATAACTAGATGGAATTCAACTGGGCAACCAGTAGGATCAGCTGCTGGTTTGTTAGGCGGTTTTTTGTGTGAAATTGCAAGGAAGTTTAAGGACTTTCCTATAATGTACGACAATTGGAAACTAGTTCCGTAGAAAAGAAAAGATGAAATTTTTAAGGATAAAATACAGGTATCAATGATAAACAATTGAATATTCTTTATTTATTGTTTTGATTGTAAACTAACTTTTTTTAATGATTATTCTAGTCAAAATTTGTTGTTGACGATGGAGACAACAAAAAATATATCCTTACGAGTCTTGGAAAGAAATGACGAGATGCACGATGTAGGTTGTTTAAGAAATTTTATAAGTGAGATCTTTCTTTGGAGGAAAACCTACAAAATTATCCACGTTCTATTAATCAAGACCATTGGACTATTTTTGTCCAATACAGGCATAAGCAAGATACAATGGTAATCATTCTTTTGTTACATTGTCATTTATTTTCTACTGTTTAGATTTTTTATATCATTTGTTATCATTGTAGGAGAAAGCTGATAAAAATGCTGCAAATAGGAAAAAGCTAACAATCCTTCATACATTAGGCTCTAAGACGCTTGCAAGGAAGAATAATGAGTTGGTAGGATTTCACTCAATCTACTATTGATTGCATATTTAATTGAACAAGTATTTATTACATGTGTTTACTTGTAGGAACTGAGAGATGGTCGAAAATACAGTAGGGGTGAAATGTATTCAATTTGTCATAAAAAGTCTGATGGGTCATTTGTCAGTGATGAGGCCAAGGAAAAATCTGTAAGTGTAAATAATAGAAGTGTTATGTGATTGTAACTATTTCTTATTGACCACTCTATAAATCAAAGATGCAACTGTTAGTTTTGGTAATAGTGAGTTGCAAAGCTATAAAGTTTCTTATTTGGTTGGTAATAGTGAGTTGCAAAGTTAGATATTTATGTTGCAAAGAGGAATTTAGTTTCCTTCATCTATTTGCGTGGGAACAATTGCAAGCTGAAATTGGGAAAACTCTTTCTCCAAATGAAGCATTTGTTAATGTTTTTGGAAAAGAACATCCAGGATATGTTCGTTGTATGGGACTTGGAATAACACCGTCTCAAATTACTACATCTACTTCTCACTCTGTAAGATCAATGTCTTCCTCGGAAGCTAATGAAAAGAAGGAGAAAATGCAAGCTGAAATCGTTAGGCTAAAGAAAAGGGATGCTGAAGTTGATATGTTGAAGGAGCAAATTGCTTTCTTGTTGCAAATGCAAAATTCTAGAGAAAAATAGGTAAATTTGTTTTCATAGCAAACCTATTTAAAAAATCATGTGAGAACTGTTTGTCCTTAGTTAAAAATATCGATTGGATAATATTTATTTCTAGCTATATAAGAAATTCGGTTAATTAGTATTTGACAATATTTATCAATATTCATTGAGGTTAATAAATACTTTTTTTTTTCAAGCAACAGACATAGAATTGCCAATAG
Source organism: Cicer bijugum (assembly GCA_037974875.1). Taxonomy (NCBI): domain Eukaryota; kingdom Viridiplantae; phylum Streptophyta; class Magnoliopsida; order Fabales; family Fabaceae; genus Cicer; species Cicer bijugum. The sequence continues at coordinate 1,135,457 of JBBPBT010001455.1, forward strand.
AAGGTAGACGTTCATCTGCGTCTAGCCACCAACCTGATGATCGTGGAACAACATAATTACGAACTTTTTAGATATTTAGATAAACTTTTATGTTTGATGGAGTTATTTTGTAAGTTTATTCACTCCACTAATATTTTGAATATTTAAATAACTTTATTTATTGTTTCAGTTAACTTCAATGTACGAATTAGTGTTATTTCTTTTGGAAAAAATTATATAAATTGGATTTAGGTACAATTGTTATATAATTATGTATATAAATTATGTGGATGATATTTATGAATATTTTGTATTTTAATTAATAAAAAATAGGAAAAAAATTATACCATATTTTAATATTTTAAATTATTATGTTTGCGACGGTTCAAACTGCCTCCAAATAAATATAGCGACGGTTGATAAGTGTCGCAATTTTTTAAAAACAAATAAGCTTGAGTGTGATAGGAACCGTCACAATCTGTAGATAGAGGCGGTTAGGAACCGTCGCAAATGTTGCCGACGGTTGGAATGACGATTTTAGGAACCGTCGCAAACAGGCCTCGTGATGTACGGATCTGCGACAGTTGCAGAACCGCCACAATCATCTTTTGGCAGATCTGCCTTAGAACTGCCGCAAATAAATTATTTTTCTTGTAGTGTTTAACTCACAAAATATCATAAAATTGGCTAAAAAGCCAAAGAAATTCAACACAAAATTCCCCAAAATTGATAAATTACAATTTAAAATTAAGGGTCTTACAAGTGAGCTCCACAAGATATACTGCCTCAACATTCCTACTTGTCCTCACTACCCTCTTCGTATGAGTAGCCTTGCTTGTGAGGGGGTCGTATACCCAAGAGTCCGTTAGTATCAGTCAGGGAAGTCTAACGATATTTCCGTCGTAAAGGTAACAGTCAGTGTTACGAACTCGAGTATCATCTGAGGGCAAAACACAATTTTCACAATAATGTAGAGGGTCACCAACAGAAATTAACAAATAACATTTAACAATTATGTCATAATGACAAACAATAACACTTAGCAATTATGGCATGATAACAAACAATAACATAATATGTATATACAATTATCATATTATAATAAACATGATCGCGTGCCAAGCACCCTAATACAATGCTTATATGTCAATGCATATGATTCTGAAATTTCCAAACCCTCATTGAGGGGCGTAAATCATAAATATACCTCCTCTCACAAACTATTACTAATTACCAAGGTGCCATGTATCACAGATCAACACGATTTACTAGATTGTAGTCTATCACATACCTACACAACAAATAAATTTTCGTAAGGTTAAGATGGACCAACCAACTCATAGAACTATCCAATGGCCCATCACGGTCACCATTAACGTCGTGACCCATCACGATCACCACTAATTATGAAATGTAAGAGAATATTCTGACTCTTTCACTATAATCATTATGTAACTGTAGTTGTTAAAAGACTCTCATTTTAATACTCATTACGCACTAATAATTTATCACACTTTTCACATAGCATACTCAAGATATATTCTCATCAATAAAATTTATAACATGTAGCAACACATATTGTCACTCAAAACTGCATCATCACATTAATATTAATCATCACATATTAACACATCATTCATACATCAATCGCACATATAAGGTCCCTATGTGCAAACTAAAAATTAGAAGGAGCCCTTACCTTAATTATAGTTTTTCAACAATTATCACTACCACTATACAACACAATGAAAAATCTCGTTCGTGCCGACACCTTCAATCAACTACTGTTTTACTTAGTCCTTGAGACTTTAACTACCTTACAAGCCTTTTCTTACTCCTCACCCCCTTAGAGTATATATACTAAAAGAGTTTAAAACGAGTAATGACTAATAGTATTATTATTCACAATACACACTTTCAACATATAAAAATATATTTTTAGAAATTAACATCCTTTAAATTTCTCATAGAATTCACTAAAAAACATTCGAGACGTCTTAAATTATTTTTCTCAAAAATTTTTCACACAACCAAATATTTTCTCAAATTCGCCAGAACTCATTTTTTTTTTTTGAAATGGTTAAGGTTTCAAAATCAAGAATTTAATCACAAAATTTTAAAACCTCATAGTTCCAAAAGCAATTTTATGAACAACGAACTCACAAATTTTTTTCCAAAATATTAACTTTGGTTCGGCTTCTACCTTTTGAAAGGAAAGGAAAACTAATCTTCTAAATCTTATAACAATAACAACAATAGCAGCTTCATTAAGGGAAATTTATTTATTTTAATCAAATTTCGTCTTTAATATCATCTATCTCACAACCTCATAATTCAAGGAGGAGTACTTTTATTTATTCATTTTTTTTTAAATTAAACTTAAAGTATATTCACAAAAAGTACCAAATAAGAGAAAAAGGAAAATGAGGGGAAATTAAACCAAACTTCAATATCAATAAAATTGGAAAGGATGCTTGGAACTTTTAATTCTTGTTATAAAGATTTATACTTTTACATAAAGATAAAAGCTTCAATATAAGTTGGAACTTATTAAACGCAAAGGTTAATACTTTTAATACAAAAAGATCAAACTTCTAAGCTTAAAAATTTACATTTGTCATAAAACTTCTATGTTTTCAAGACTATCTCAATATCACATAGATCAATTTTTCTGCTATCATCTTCAACAATCCATACAACACCGAAAAATGATAAGTTGAAGTTTGAAGAAATATCATTATACACCGCCAACATCGAAAAGGATTTAAGAAAAGTTTTGACTATTCTTTGGAAAGACATACATTAAGAACCACAACAATATTAATATATCAGAGTTCTTCCCACTGCAAATTTGGTACCAACGGTCTCGATTTATTTTCGAAACTCAAGAAGATAACTACATAAACTTAAAGATTCATACAAATTTGTTCACCATTAAAATTTATCCAACCACAAAAAAATTCCAAAATTATATCTTTTCGCATACCAAACTTTTAAAACCAAATGATCTATATTATTTAATTAAAATATATAAAATGAATATTTTCCAAACTACATATACACACATTCGACTATTAGAGCACAAAAAAATTTAAGTTAATAAAGTATTATAAACTTTTTCTTTTTAAACTCAGTTCAAGAGTAATTAAAAAAGTAATATTTTAAACTCAAAATATTTTAATTTCAATTTAACTTTTTGTAAAATTTCAACTTCAGAGTTTTTTTTTTCAATCACCAACATTTCTTTTTTTTTTTTTTAAGAATAGATAAGGAGGAGGCAAAGTAACAGGATGAGAGAGATGCCGCTCACTTCCTATCTAAAAGGGGGGCTGGGTCTTTTTCTATTATTTTTTTAAACTTATAAACAAAAATAAAATTAATAAATAAATATATTTTAATTAAAATATTTAGGTATATTACTACAATAATCATTATAACATCTAAACACTCTTACACACATCACTCACTTCTCAATCTAATTTAATTGAAATGTCTGCTCTCGTCGCAATTCAATTTACAGATAGATTTATCAGCAACATGTGACATCTCAAAATTTTTATCGATAATAAATTCTTCGTAACTTAATTAAATTACTCTCTAATAAATATTTTTAATCGGGTCTCCAAATATATATATATATATATATATATATATACACAAATATACATATACATATACATACATACATACATACATACATACATACATACATACATACATACATACATACATACATACATACATACATACATACATACATACATACATACATACATACATACATACATACATACATACATACATACATACATACATACATACATACATACATACATATATTCTAAAACTATTACTAACTCTAACAAAATATATTTTTGGTACTTAATTCATAAAATAAAAATATTGGGCTAAAGCCCTAAGCAATTCAACATAAAATACACTAAAATTGTATAAATTAGAGTTTAGAAGATTTTGGGTCTTACATTACTACCCCCTAAAATTAGTTTCATCCTCAAAACTACGTGTCGATAAACAAATTATGGTGTTGTTCCCTCATGTTACCCTCTAGTTCCCAAGTCGCATATCCAGTAGTTGGGTTCCAAATCACTTTGACCCACAAAACTTCCTTGTTCCTTAATCGCTTAATCTTCTTGTCGTCAATTCTTACAGGTAGTACATCGAATGATAAGTTATCCTTTAATTGAATTGTGTTTGGTTCAATCAGATGCATTAGATCCAAAATGTATTTCCTTAATTGCGACACATGAAACATATCGTGAATATTGGATAATATCGAAGCCAATGTAAACTTATAAGCTACAGGTCCAATTCGTGCACTAATTTGATATGGTCCAATAAACTTTGGGGTTAATTTCCTTGATCTTATGGCTCTTCGAACTCCAGTTGTAGGTGTGACTCCTAGAAACACATGGTTTCCCTACTTGATTCTAAAGGTCTACGACGCTTGTCTGCATAACTCCTCTAACGGTCTTGTGAGATCTTCACTTTCTCTTTTATCTTCTTGACCTTCTCTATAGTTTGTTGCACCATCTCAGGTACTGCAATCATACTTTCACTGTCCTTATACCAAGACAAAGGCTTTTGGCATTTGGGTCCATACTGACCCTCATATGGTTCCATTCCAATGCTTACGTGGAAACTATTGTTGTTGGTAAACTCAATCAATGGCAGTACATCATCTCAACTTCCTCTATCATCTAATACAAATGCTCTCAATAGATTTTCCAAGTACTGATTTGTTCTCTCAGTATATTCGTTCGTTTGCAGATGGTATGCTGAACTCAATCTTAGTTATGTTCCCAACGCTCCCCAAAAGTGCGACGTGAATTTCGGGTCACGGTCTAATACCATACTCAACGGTACTTCGTGTAATCGCACAATCTCAACAATGTAGATTTTTGTTAGCTTATCTACCTTATAGATGGTATTTACTAGTAAAAAGTGTGCGGATTTAGTTAATCGATCCACTATCAACCAAATAGAATCATTATTTCTCCTTGTTTTTGGGAACCTAGTTATAAAGTCCCTAGAAATGCTATCCCACTTCTATTCAGGTATATAGAAAGCTTGTAATGTTCTAACAGGCCACTGATGTACCACTTTTACTTTCTGACAAGTTAAACAAGTTGATACATACTCCGCTACATGCCTCTTCATTCATGGCCACCAATAATTCTACCTCAAGTCCTGATACATCTTTTGGCAATTGTAACATGGAAGACTCTTAGAGGTACAAACATTAACATAATGTCCCTCTTCCCCAGATCAAAAACATCGAATTAATTGTCTCAATTGTCTTCCAAAGTTCTGGTTCTCTCAGAAATTCTGACCCCTATTGTTTTTATGTGGTTGATTATAGGGCTTAACAACTTGTTTTCCTTTGTTGTTCTGATGGTTCACCCGACTAAGCCCTCCTGTACTAAAGTTCCCTCCTCAGTTGGCCCTCTTGTTCTTCATGTCCTCAACTTCTCTATATTTCTCCACTAAAACGTGGAAACAGAAAATTCCCAATGGTAGGACTTCGTCTTGAATCTCATACTTTAGTCTATTTTGGAAACGGTGACACATAAATTGTTCATCAACCTCTTCACGAAAAACCTAAAATATCTTGACATTGGCTCAAACTTAGCAGCATATTCACCCACTATCATATTTCCCTGATACAATTTAAGAAAATCATCACCCAACTTAGTCCTAGTACTAATCGAGAAGTATTTGTCTAAAAACTTCCTTTTGAACGACTCCCAGTTTACCTCCTCATGAGTTGATCCTATTAGAAACCTTATACTTCACCACCAATATTCAGCATCCCCTAGTAGCACATACGTAGCATAGTTGACCTTCACCCATGCCTGACAATTAATCATTTCGAAGATCTTTACAACTTCCTGAATCCAATGGTCCATTTTTTTTGGAGTTTCATCACCCCTGAAGTTTGGAGGATTGTGACGATGAAAATCTTCCAATCCCTTTGACTTAGTAGCATGATTTATCTTTCCCTCTTCTCTAGATCCCGTAGAGTCTTTGCATTTGTCTGTGCAGTAACAGAAGCAACCATGTTATCAATTGCTTCAACCATTTGATTATCTTTGTTGATGTTGACTTTTGTAGTGTTGTTCCTTCTTGGAGGCAATGTTTCCTACAATACCAACATCAATTAGAATTATTAACACCACCTAGAAGAATTACAAAAGATAACTTTTAACTACATCAACACCAAACAACTACACAAGATCTAATCTACAATATACAAATAGAAAATACATCGGGGCTATGAGACCTATTTGACCTTGCTCATACCCCTGAGCTATTCCGAGCAGACACCTCCAGATAAGTACTGCTCCAAGAATGCTATCCCTCAATGGTCACATCAAAAAATAAAACATTGACCCACCAAATAGCCAACTGTCAAGTTATCCTATAGATACAATTGTCCCGAAACAAAATAAGTATAACCACAAAAAAGAAAGACACTAAGGCCCTATATAACAAAAACTAATTTGATCATCCACTAGCAACGACAATAACAAGCGTGACCTCCACACACTATACAAGTTCCTTCTAGTGCAATATCTCTCCTCTATATAACCTCCTTCTTCTCATCAACCATAGAAGGATCAATCTCCTCAGTAGTTAGGTCCACCCACGAGATAGGTGACTTCGACGAAACTAGAATCTCATAACAACTCAATACCTCAATAACAGTTAGTAGGGAATCATTTACCGAAAGTGGAAGCTCTGACTCGACTCACCTAGATGGTCCTACAATATCTCTTCTCGTTGGCATCAACCTCTTATACTTCCTGTTGAGTCCCCGATCCAACCATGGCATCCTCAGTTCCTACGATGGCCTTTATCTCAACTATAACTGAGGAATCCTCTGCATCTTCTCATGCTCCATTCACCCCCGAGCACCAATCCACGAGCTATACTGCCCCAACTTCCTACTTGTCCTCACTACCCTCCCCGTATAAGTAGCCGTACTTGAGATGGGGTCGTATACCGAAATAGTCGGCGAATATCAGTCAGGGAAGTCAAACGAGGGGATACCAGACAATCGAATGAACTCCGGTATTATCTGAGGGCAAAGCCCAATTTCCACAATAATGTAAAGGGCCACCAATCGAAATTATCAAATAACATTTAACAATTATGTCATAAAGACAAGCAATAACACTTAACAATTACAACATGTTAACAAACAAAAATAGAGTATGTATATTCCAATATCATATGATAACAAACATTACTCGTGTGTCAAGCACCCTAATGCAATGCTTATATGCCAATGCACATGATTCAAAAATTTCCAAATCCTCATCGAGGGAAGTAAATCATAAATATACCGCTTCTCACAGATCAATACTCATTACCGAGGTGCCACCTATCACAGTTCAGCACGATTTACTAGAGTGTAGTCTATCGCTGACCTACAAGACAAATAAATCTTCATAAGGATTAAATTGACCAATCAACTCATGGAACCATCATGTGGCCCATCACGGTCACCACTAACACCGTGACCCATCACAATCACTACTAACATTGTAAACCATCACAATCACCACTAATTATGAAATGTATGAGAATACTATGACTCTTTCACAACAATCATTATGTAATTGTAGTTATTAAAAGACTCCCATTTTAATACTCTTTATACACTAATAATTTATCACACTTTTCACGTAGCATACTCAAGACATATTCTCATCAATAAAATTTATAACATGTAGTAGCACATATTGTCACTCAAAAATACATCAATACATCAATATTAATCATCACATATTCACACATCATTCGTACATCAATCACACATATAAGGTCCCTATGTGCAAACTAAAAATTGGAAGGAGCCCTTACCTTAATTATAACTTTTTCTACATTTATCACTACCACAATCAAACACAACGAGTAATCTTGCTTGTGTTGATACTTTCAATCAAATAGTGTTTTACTTAGTCAAATTAATTCTTGAGACTTTAACTACCTTACAAACATTTTCTTACTCCTAATCCCCTTAGAGTATATTTAATAAAAGAACTTAAAATGAGTAAGGACTAATAATATTATTATTCATTATACACACTTTCAACATATAAAAATATATTTTTAGAAATTAACATCCTTTAAATTTTTCGTATAATTCTTAAAATTTGAGACGTCTTAAATTATTTTTCTCAAAATTTTTCGCACAACCATAAATTTTCTCAAAGTCGTTATAAATCATTTTTTTTTTTTGAAACGGTCAAAGTTTCAAAATCAAGAATTTAATCACAAAATTTAAAACATCATAGTTAAAAAAGCAATATTAAGAACAACGAAATTACAATTTTTCTTTTTCCAAAATATTAACTTTGGTTTGGCTCCAACCATTTGAAAGGAAAAGAAAACAAATATTCTAAATCTTATGACAATAACAACAACAATTGCTTCATCAAGTGAAATTTATTTGTTTTAAAACAACCTCGTTTTTAATATCAACTATCTCAAGGCCTCATTATTTAAGGAGGAGTATTTTTATTTTTTATTTTTTTAAAATTAAACTTAAAGTATATTCATAAAAAGTACCAAATTAGAGACAAGAGAAAATGAAACCAAACTTCAAAATCAATAAAATTGGAAAGGATGCTAGGCACGTTTAATTCTTGTTATACAGATTTAAACTTTAACATAGAGAAAAAAACTTGAATATAAGGACAAAAGCTTCAATATAAGGTGGAACTTATTAAACACAAAGGTTAATACTTTTAATTAAAAAAAAAAATCAAACTTCTAAGTATAAAAATTTACACTTGTTATAAAACTTCTATGTTTTTAAGACTATCTCAATATCACATAGATCAATTTTATTGTTATATCTTCAACAACCCATACAACACCAAAAAATGGTAAGTTGAGTTTGAAGAAATATCACTATACACCGCGAACATCGAAAAGGTTTTAAGAAAAGTTTTGACTATTCTTTCAAAAGATATACACTAAGAAAAATCATTTTTCTTTAATCACCACAACACCGTTAATATCAGAGTTCTCCTCACCGCTAACGTAATATCAACGGTCTCGATTCATTTTCGAGACTCAAGGAGCAAACTTCATAAAAATAGAGATTCGTACAAATTTGTTTGCCATTAAAATTTATCCAACCACAATAAAATTCCAAAATTATATCTTTTTCGCATACCAAATTTTTAAAACCAAATGATGTACATTATTTAATTAAAACTAAATAAAATAAATATTTTTTGAACCACACATATACACATTCGACTGTTAGAGCACCAAAAGTTCAAGTACTCTAAACTTTTTCTTTTTTTAACTCAATCTAAGATTAATAGAAAGAGTAACATTTTTAACTCTAAATATTTTAATTTCAATCTTACTTTTTGCTCAAACTCTTTAACTTAGTTAAAATTTCGACTTTTTCACAACTTTAACAACTCTAAATTTTTTGTAAACTTTCAACTTTAGTTGAAACTCATTTATTTGAAAATAACTCATTATATAACTCAAACACATCAAAAATCAATTTTTTATAACCATTACTAACAAAATCATCATCATCATCAACAACAACAACAACATAACAACAAGAAAAAAAGATTTGTTAAGAACTCAAAAATTTCACTCATCCCCCTAATAAAGTTTTACGAATTTTAGAAAGAAAAAAAAAGTAAGTGTCCCACCTCAAATAGGTTAGATCACAAGCACCACCTTTTAGAGGGGAGTAACTTTCCTTCGTAACTCTTCGTGAATGAAGGTTTATATCTAGTTGAAAAATGGAGATTTTGTTTTTTTAATCACAGACATTTCTTTCTTTTTTTAAGAATAGAGAAGGAGGTGGCAAAGTAACAGGATGAGAGAGATGTCGCTGGCTTCGTATATAAAAGGAGTCTGACTCTTTTTATTTTTATTTTTTTAAACTCATAAACAAAAATAATATTAATAAATAAATATATTTTAATTAAAATATTTAGATATATTATTATAATCATCATTATAACATCTAAACACTCTTACATACATCACTCTCTTCTCAATCTAATTTAATTATAATATTTACTCTCGTCGCAGCTCAATTGACCGGTGAATTTATCAGCAACATGTGACATGCAAAATTTTTATCGATAATAAATTCTTTGTAACTTAATTAAATTACTCTCTAATAATTAATTTTAATCGGGTCTTCCAATAGAAAACGTATCAAACCACAAATCTTTGGCTACTTACGTAACCACAAAAGTAAAATAGTTCACATTAAATTTTTCAATCACATAAGACATCAAATTTATATTCCCATGGATGTTATTAGTTAGAACTCATAACTTCAACACCTCAAATATGCATGTGAACCAATATTTTAAAATCACCTCTTCCATTTAATAATCCATAAGATTTGATTTGGCTACATGTTATGGATAAAATTAAAACTCATATAACCAAGAATTCAATAAAATTAGAAATTTTATTCCTTTCACTATAAATTTTTCCCCATAACTATCCTTTTAAGCATAAAAATGAACTATACATTGATGTATTTCGATAATCAATTTTCTCATATTGTCAAAGTTAAAAATATAAAATTCTCATCAATTTTCTCATGACACATATATTGTTCATAAAAGTAAAATTTTAAATACTCAAAAAGTCAAGACTTAAAATAAAATACATCATAACAATCATATTACTAATGATATCATCATAAAAATTATAACTTTATAATTAAGTACTCTAAAACACGTAATGTGTTAAACATGTTTAGTACTTTGACCAAAATGGGAGGGAATGTGGGGATGGTTGTTAGAGTGGCTTAGAAAATATTTGAGATAAATCAAATATAATGTTGGGAATGACGTATGGGTGATTAGGACTTCTTTTTGCTCTATTGCAAGTTTAATCGTGTTCTATGAAAGAGAGGTCTATGCGACTAATAAAGGAGGCGTGGAGCTTATCAAAGAGAAGAAATATTTCTCTTCATTGAGGTTAATTGCATACATGAATAAAGAATTCAATTGAAATAATAACGTTCAATGACCAACGAGTAGGAATTAATTGACATTTGTGTACTTATTTTTGTTAGTTACACATTTGAATGGACGCAAAAGAGAAAACACACGGTACAATAAACTAGATGTTATTAAAAATAGAATATAGTTATCAAGAGTAGTAGTGTGGGTGATCCAATTTTGACTTAGTGAAAATTAACTTGATCATTGGTCACTCTAAGACAAATATTCCTACGAGTTTTAATTAGTTAATAATAAAAATCTCAGTAATTAATTAATTAATATAAAAAACTTCATCAAATAATTAGACATTCAAGGAATAATTATCTTATTATTCTCACACTAAATTAATTAAATAGAATAAATAAACAAAACTTAAGGTTTTAAATTAATTAAGTAAAATAAAGAGTGTTAATACTTACCCCCTTAAAATATTTTCGTCCTCGAAACAAAGAGGTATCTAGAAGGTATGGGTAAAGCTCCCTCATCTTCTCCTCTAACTCCCAAGTAGCATCTCCAGTCGTCTGGTTCTAAATCACCTTAACCAAGGGGATTTCCTTTCCCCTCAAATTTTTGGTAGTTCTGCCGGTGTTGCTTATATGTGGGACCTCAAAGGAGTGATCCTCCTACAATTGAATATCATCTTATGTGATAATATAGGATGGATCTGCCATATACTTCCTCAGTTGAGACACATGGAACACATCATGTAAATTGACCAAATTGTGTGGTAAAGCAATTTGATAAGCCACTAGACCCATATGTCGAAGAATTTGGTATGATCCAATAAACCTTGGGGGTAAGCTTCTTCGACTTCAATGCCCTACCAACTCCAATAGTAGACGTCACTTTCAAGACTACATGCTCGTCCTCCTGAAAATACAAAGGTCTAATATATCGATCAACGTAACTCTTCTGCCTGCTATGTGTTGTTCTCATTCGCTCTTGGATTTGATGCACCTTCACAGTGGTCTGTTGCACCAACTCTGACCTTACGATCAAGTTTTCACTATCCTGATCCCAACATAAGGGAGTTTGACACTTGCGCCCAGATAAAGCCTCGTACAATGCCATCCCAATGCATGTGTGATATCTATTGTTATAGGTAAATTCAACAAGAGGCAATAAATCATACTAACTTTCTCGGTTATCTAATGCACAAGCTCTTATCAAATCCTCTAATGTATGAATAGTCCTTTCAGTTTGACCATTTATTTGAGGGTGGTAGGCGGAACTCAATCTCTGTTTAGTATCCAATGCCACATGCATCGCTTCCCACAAACGAGAAGTGAACTATGGATCTCTATCTAACACAATGTTGGATGGTATCCTATGTAATGTAACAATCTCGACAACATAAACCTCCGCAAGCTTGGATACATTGTAAGTAGTCCTTAGGGGTATGAAATGGGAGGATTTTGTGATCATGTCAATAATCACCCAAATGGAGTCAAATTTCTTCTAAGTCTTAGGTAATGCCATCACAAAGTCCATATATATGATATTTCATTTCCACTGGTACATCTAATGGCTCCAATAGTAGACGTCACTTTCAAGAATACGCCACATATTCCACCACTTGTTTCTTCATTCATGGCCCCCAAAATCTCTACTTCAGGTCTTTATACATCTTCGTAGTACCAGGGTTAGTACATAGTTTGCTCTTGTGGACCTCATCCAAAATAATCTTTCTCAACTTTGCATTATTGGGCACACAAATAGGTTTATTACACCAAAAAATGTTATCTGAACCCATTTCAAATTTGGGAACCTTGTCAGTCTCAACCAACTTTCGTCTCCCCTAAATAGCCTCATTGATCGCTTAAAGGGCATTTATCTTATTCATCAGTTTATTATCTACAATGATTATTGCACATTGTAATTTTCCCGACATGGAATCCAAATTAAGATCCAAGTCACGGAAATTCTCTAACAACTCTAACCCTTTCAATGTTATGGATGACAAATGGACTCGCTGTCATGCGTGAGATAATGCTTCTCATGAACCTTCAATTGTCTTCAAGCATATGCTACCGCTTATTTGTTATGCATATTTACACAACCCAATCATTGGAAAAAAACATCACAATAAACTTCATATGGTTCTTCTGGTTGTGGCAACAACAACACCAACACGGGTGATGTAGTTAGTTTCTCTTTCATCAGCTGAAAACTCCTCTCACATTCCTCCATCCATGCGTAGATTTGATTCTTCTTTGTGAGTTGTGTCAACGACGCTACAATCTTAGAAAAACCCTCAACAAATCTTCTATATTATCCAGCCAAGCCCAAAAAACTTTTAATCTTTGTGACGATTTGTGGTTGTTTCTATGCCACCACAACTTCTACTTTAGTTGGTTCGACACCAATATCTTCCCTTGAAATGACATGTCCCTAGAATTTCACCACCTCAAACTAGAATTTTGATTTCCTCAAATTAGGGTAGAACCGCTTATCCTTTAAGATTTTCAAAACTTGATGTAGGTGAACTTCATGTTCCTCTTGACTCTTAGAATAGATCAATATGTCATCAAGGAAGGTCACAACAAATTTGTCTAAGAAGGAGGTGAAATATACGATTCATGTAGTCCATAAAAATAGTTGGTGTATATGTGACACCAAAAGGCATCACCAAATACTCAAAGTGTCCATAACAAGTTTTGAACATTGTGTTAGGAATGTCTTCTTCCTTCACTCGGATTTGATGGTACCCCGACTTCAAATAAATCTTTGAAAATATAATTGCTCATTTGAGTTGGTCTATCAAGTCATCAATGTGTGGCAAGGGATACATGTTTTTGATGGTGACTTTGTTAAGTTGCTTGTAATAGACATAGAGTATAGACTTCCCATCCTTCTTGTTCACTAGGAGCTTTGTTGCTCCCCAAGGTGAGACACTCGGTTGTATGAACTATTTAGACAAAAGGTTCTCCATTTGATTTTTCGACTCTCACAATTCCGATGGAGATATTCTATATATGGCAGTAGATTTAGGCCCTGTAGTCGGAGTCACATCAATTGAGAATTCAGTATCATGAAAGAGGGGTAATCTTGGTACATCTGCGAAATTACCTATGGAAAATCTTCAACCACATGAATCCCGTCTACCTCCACCTCTAGTTTCATACTTACTGAGTTAAAGGTAACATATTTATGAACTCCCCCTTTCAAAGAGAAGTTCAATTTATTGGTATCGAGGAATCGAGAAACACATGGGTTTGGAAATATCACATACTTATGAGCGCAATCCAATAGAACATAATGGCTTGAAAACCATTACATCCCAAGGATCACTCCCAAATGCTTGAGGGGATATAAATCAAATCAACATTGAATTTCATATCAAACACAATCAACTGGCATTGCAAGGAAGCCGTATTACATTTCACCAATTTGGTAGAAGATAGGGTAACCACCAAATCAAACATCAAGGTAGTAACAACAAGTTGGAGAGAATCCACCCAATTCAATGAAATGATTGAGTGTGTTGCCCCTAAATCATATATTACATTAAGTTATTTTCCAGCGATTAAACACTCACCTTGCATAAGTTCACAAGAAGATGGGACTTCCTTTCCATTGATATGGTAGACACTTCCATTGGTAGTAAGGCATGTACAATTGTTGTGGTTGACATCTCTATCGTGCTTCTGTTCAAGGCATTCATTTTCAAAATGGTCTGGTTTCTGACACATGTAATAAACCCTAGGTCTAATTGGATAATTAGTTCTCTTGTGTCCTTCCTTATTGTAGCGAAAACATCTGACAGAGTTCGTCTGATTAGGACTTGGATATTTTGGCCCTTGGCCTTCCCCGCTTTGAGGTCGGGGTTGATCTCTAGCATTCCCCTATGGTCAAGGAAAACAACTTGTGTTGTTGATGTTGCTTGTCATTGTCCTGTTTGTCGTTATGCCCCTCTTTCAAATATTAACTTTTAGAGGCCAAACTTATGGATCTCATGATATGAATCTATTTAAATTCCTACTTAAGGTCTCATGGGTCCACCTACAGCACCCCTATTCAAGCGACCTTTTTTATCAACTCAACTTTCTTGCATTTCTCCACCCGCACTTGATATTGGCGTATCTCCAAGGGCCTCAATAACTCCTTACTCTCATACCTAAGCCTACTTTCGAACCTCTAACACATGTGTTCTTCATCTATTTGATTTAGAAAATAGCGGAAATGCTTTGGTAGGGACTCAAACTTTGCTGCATATTACGCTATTGTGAGATTCCCTTGATACAACTTCAGAAATTCGGCCTCATTCTCCTCCCTAGCACTCTTCGGGAAGTATTTTTCTAGGAACTTATTTCTGAAGGACTCCTAGGGCAACCCTTCATGATTTGTTTCCATCAATTTCTTCGCACCTCGCCACTAGTATTCAGCTTCCCCAATCAATAAATAGGTTGCATATTCCACTTTTGCATTGTCAGGGCAGTTTAGAATCTCGAAGACCTTCTCGATTTCTTGTAGTCAAAGATTGACCTTCTCGGGGTCATGCTCCCTTTTGAATTTAGGCGGATCTTGTCGACGGAATTCGTTCAATACTCTAATTGCACTAGCTGCTTCATTCCTCTGATCCCTTTGTGCATCTCGTTGAGCGTGGACCACAACTTATTAGGCCTGAACTGCAGCTTATTGGGCCATTGCAGCGGCCATTGCATTCATGACTTGGATCACTTCAATCATGTCATTTCCTCCCTAGGGGACCGATCGGTTTGTGAAATGAGCCATAACCCTTCCTAAAATTATCTTATTAGGAAAATATTATGACATAATTTTAACTTTAGGGTAGTAAGGAAGTCTTTTATTGAACACTATATAGTAAGTTTGGGTTATACATCAAGTCGTGCTTTGGAAGGGTACCCAGGAAAGAGAGTTGGGTCAATGGATCACTTAATAGCCAAGTCTTTCTTTAGAATCTCTCCATTACAACTTTTTATGTATTATTCTTCCCTTCTACCTTGGAGATCATACAATTATACATAACTTAGGATTTAAAACATTGTTTTAATTACAATTATTTCGATCATATGATGAAAGCTCAACAATTACTTTATGGTTTAGATTGAAATAATTTTAAAACGAGGGTAATAAACTCATAATTCGCAATATCATACAATCATAAACAATTACTACATGTATTAATTTAAAATATTCGAAGAAGTAAGACAATTAAATTCTCATAATTGGAATTGAAGTCATTAATAACATAAAATAGTTAGAAAATAAAACACTTAGTATGAACAAGATGTAGATCGTCTAAACTTAATAAAACAAAATAATCATACGATGAACAAGTATAAAAATTCATGAGATAATAAAATATAACAACTTAAATAGAAAATTTGCTAAAAATATAAAAAAAACAATGCCAATAAAAGGATGCAATTAGACATAGAGATTTTCATATTTGAAAACAACTAAGCACACAATAGAATAATGAGCCAAGTATTTAAGACATATATTTACATACAAAAATTCAAGGAGGTTACACAATTAATAACACATAACAGAAATTTAAGTTATTAGTAAAATTTCAAATTCATTCTACGGCAAATATTAAACCAAATAATAAGTTAACAACCATAAAATATAAATATAAAATATTTTATAATAAAAGATTTAGGGAAATTGATTTTTTAAATAATTCACAAAGGTGTATCAAAAGTTATATATTGTATATATCTAAATAAATCAAGTAGTAACACACCTTAGAGCAAATAATTAGATAAAAAAAAAAATAACAATAAAATGTATGTAAGTTATGTATGTTCCTAAACATTTATGATCCGGATATAGTCAGCCACTAAGACGTCCACACATAAGGCACCCATACCAATGGAAAAAATTAAATCCGCCACTAAGGCGTCTATAAAGATGAATATGGTATGTAATGACAATGATAATGATGCTCGAAATGTACAAATCACTAGCCACTTAGACAACCACAAATAAAAAAGGGTCATAATACAAATAACCAGCCACTTAGGCAACCGCAAAGAGAAAACTATTCAAAACGAAAATCACCAACCACTTAGGCAACCACAAAGATAAAATATTTCAGATTAAATTTTTTAATCACATAAGACATCAAATTCATATTCTCATAGATGTTCATAGTTAGAATTCAATAACTTCAACACCTCAAATATGCACGTCAACAAAAATCTCAAAATCACCACTTCCATTTTAATAATCCATAAGATTCCATTTGGCTACATGTTATTGATAAAAATTAAAACTCATATCACCAAGAATAAAATAAAAATAAAAATTTTATTCCTTTCACTAAAAGTTTTCCCCATTACTATCCTTTTAAGCATAAAAATGAACTATACATTAATGCATTTGAATAATCCATTTTCTCATATTGTCAAAATTAAAAATATAAAATTCTCATCAATTTCCTCAAGACACATATATTGTTCATGAAAATCTATTTTTAAATACTCAAAAAGTCAAGACTTAAAATAAAATACATCATAACAAACATATCACTAATGATATCATCATAAAAATTATAACTTTTACAATGAAGTACTCTAAAAAATGTAGTGCATTAAATATTTTTACTACAAGCATATTTATCAAGGGGTAATAATCAAAATAGAACTCTATAATTAAGTTCATCAAGATATATATACATATTACTTAAAAGAAACAATCAAAACATTATAGTTAAACTCTTTACGACAAAAATACAATCAACCTTTTTCTTTTAAGACATCCAAACATCATATCAATATTTTACGAATCGCTAATTTAATATCTAGTCTAACTCTGCATGGGGAAAAGCCCTTACGTCGAGTGATTTCCTTTCAGGTGACACTAGATAGGCCTCGAAAATCTCACCAAGATGAAGGAACAAAAATTTACAACTTTGACCAGAATGTGAGGGAATATGGCGATGGTTGTTTGAGTGGCTTAGAAAGTATTTGAGATAAATCAAATATAATGTTGAGAATGGTGTGTTGGTGATTAAGACTTCTTTTTGATCTACTGTAAGTTTAATCGTGTTCTACGAAAGAGAGGTGTATACGACTAATAAAGGAGGCGTGGATATGATCACAGAGAAGAAATAATTCTTTTCATTGAGGTTAATTGCACACATGAATAAAGAATTCAATTGGAATAATATCATTCAATGACCAACCGTTAGTAAGTAATTGACACTCATGTACTTATTCTTTCTAGTTACACATTTGAATCGATGCAAGGGAGAAAACATATGGTACTATAAACTAAATGTTATTAAAAATAGAATATAGTTATCAAATGTAGTAGCGTGAGTTATGCCATTTTGACTTAGTCAAAATTGACATGGTCATTATTCACTCTTAGATAAAAATTCCAACAATTAATTAATATAAAAAACTTCATCAAATAATTAGACATACAAGGAATAATTATCTTATTATTGTCTCACTATATTAATTAAACATAACAAATAAACAAAACTAAGGGTTTTAAATTAGTTAATTAAAATAATGGATGTTACATCAATCATCAGTCAACAAGGTTCAACAACCTATGGTTCTTCCCTTCAACAATTGGTTGCCTGTTGAAATTTATAAATTCATATATGACATTATTGACATCGATGATGATGGTAATTATGGATATCATGCAGTTTTAGGTTTATTTGGAATGAGTAAGAACTTTTGGGTATTCATTCGTCAATAGTGTGTGGTAGAGCTTCAAGAGTTCATGTCTCATTATGAGAGAATATTTGATGGATGATTTTTTGTTTAAAAACTTATACAAAGTGTATATATTGAAAAAGTTGTAACTATGGATAATTGGAAGAAACTTTCAAAAATGAGACATGTGATTGCTTCGAAGTGTAACTTGGTTTTCGTCTCATTATCACTTAACCAATCACAAACATTTTTATCACTAGATCATCGTATGATTGTTATTGCATTTGTTAAGAATTGTCATTTCGTGCAAATATTAATTGTGGAAAAAAATATTGCACTAGATATGAACCTATTATAAATTGAATGATTGATATTTAATATTGTTATGAATTCAAATATAATGGTTATTATAAACATTCAAAATATTTAAACAATTTCAAAATATAATACTTAAAAAATCGAAAATATTATAAACATCCAAAATCAGTATTAACCAAATATTGTTTACCTATCCAAAATATTCCTAAAATAATGCCTAATTCCTTCTATGTCTCGTACGACATGGTATTACATTTATCCAGTCTCTACCTCCACCCCTCTAAGTCCTCAAAATCACAATTAACTCATTGACAAGTTCGATGCCATTATGTAATACCAATTGACGACCAATAAACTCTTTTGCAATTTCTAATGCTTTTCTCTACATTAAAAAAAATTATATTAAATAATTTAGTTAAAACAATAGACGACTAACTAATTTAGTTATGTCATAAATTTGAATACATTTAACGTTATATCAGTAGTAGATGGAACATCGTCATCAGGTTTTGCAACCAAATGACCAACATGAACTGGTTCTCTATGAATGATGTATAGATGAAAAATCCAGTGGAACCACTTCATGTAATCAATCATTCGCGCATTCTACAGGTCCCTGTACAACCTCACAAGCATAAATTACATGCACAACGTATTGTATAAACATTATGTTCATTTCCTTTGGTGTGGTTGTTTGACCTACTATTTCTAACAGTGAACCAATAATAGTTTCGACTGACGGTATTGACGCAATACCCTGTTAGGTAGATGCGCATACATCTTCGAACACCACTGTATTGACCCTCTAAATAAACAAACATCTTCAACAATTGCTTCACTTAATGCTTT
This sequence comes from Cicer bijugum, assembly GCA_037974875.1. Taxonomy (NCBI): domain Eukaryota; kingdom Viridiplantae; phylum Streptophyta; class Magnoliopsida; order Fabales; family Fabaceae; genus Cicer; species Cicer bijugum. The sequence continues at coordinate 1,155,279 of JBBPBT010001455.1, forward strand.
TCTTATGGTGTCTAACATATCTAATCAACCTGAATCTTATCAAGAGCTTTCCTAAATGGAAGAAACAAACCCTTATCCCTCATCGACTTCCATCGAAGTGCTCTAGGGTTGGCCTAAATATATCTAGGAGAAGGTCTACAACAATCTACACATAAAGTCGGGAAAATCTTATAGAACCAAGCCTGAACACAAATAATAGCATATCATGAGTTTAATATTAATAATTTCATTAGTTTAGAATCAATAATATATCAACACAATAAACAACCATTGACTTTACCTTTAAGAGTGTCAGATACCTAGAAATCATTCTGGTCTAATGCCTTCTAGCTTCACGGAGATTTTCATATAGGTAAGCAAGAGCAGTAACACCCTATGCTTATCCCCTACATGAGTTAAGGTCTCAAAAGCACTCTAAGTAGGCAAAGCTAACTGCGAAGGCACTATTGTCGCTGAAAAATGTGCAACCAACCAAAAATAGTAGAAATACCTTGGCAACCATCTCCCGATGGTGGTCACGACAACACTGATGGTATATGTAACGCCCCAAATTTTTGATCCAAAAATACTTAAAAATATTTATTTTCTTTTATAAACAACTATAATTTTTTTTTCTTATGAATAATTGATCATGTGAAAATTTGAAGATGCGTTAGAAAGTGACTTGATATATTTTTTTGTAAAAGAACATAATGCAATTTGCTAAAATATCATTCATTCATTTATTTGCAAAATTAATATTTCAATTGTTAGATCAATATTTATTTATGCTCCAAAATAAAATAAATTCTCTTTAAGTGAAATTCAAAAGAAACAATGTTGACTGAAATTAAGGACATTCAATTGGAATAAAATCTCACTTCCACATTTTTATTAAAAGTTAATAATGACGAGTAAATAACTTTACAATGTACTACAAAAATTTTAGTAATATAAAACATTATTTTTAAATAAAAGTCCCATTTTCCCACGCGCGTGCACCAACCAAACATCATTCATGCAACTCAACTCTTTAAGATCATTAGTACCTAAATGTTGGTGTAAGGGGTCAGTTCATCCCACAACAAAATTAAACCAAATAATAAAATAACAACCATAAAATATGAATATAAAATCCTTTTGTAATAAAAGATTTAAAGAAATTGATAATTTAATAATTCTCAAAGATATATCAAAAGTCATAAAATGTATCTAAATAAGTAACAACCGTAGAGTAAATAGTTAAATCAAAATAAAAATAACAATAAAATGTATATAAGTTATGCATGCTCCTAAACATATATGATCCGGATATAACCAGCCACACAGGCGTCCACACAGAAGTTACCCATACCAATGGGGAAAATTAAACCAGCCACACAGGCGCTCACAAAGATGCATATGATATGTCATGAAATGATAATGATACTCAAAATACAAGTCACCACTCACTTAAATAATCACACACATCATTAGCCACATAGGCAATCCACAAAGATAACAATAATTAAAACACAAATCACCAGCCACTTAGGCAACCACAAAGATAACAAATATTTAAAACACAAATCACCAGCCACTTAAGCAACCACAAAGGTAATTATATTTAAAACACAAATCACCAGCCACTTAGGCAACCACAAAGATAAAGTATTTTAGAGTAAATTTTTTTAATCACATAAAACATTAAATTTATATTCTCAAGGATGTTCATAGTTATAACTCAATAACTTCAACACATCAAATATGCATGTGAACAAATATCTCAAAATCGCTACTTTCATTTTAATAATGCTTAAGATTCGATTTGACTACATGTTATTGATAACCATTAAAACTCATATCACCAAGAATACAATAGCAACATAAATTTCGTTCCTTTCACTATAAAGTTTTCAGCATTCTAAAAATGGACTATTCATTAATGCATTCAATAATCAATTTTCTCATATTATTAAGTTTAGAGAAATATAAAATTCTCATCAATTTTCTCAAGACACATATATTTTTCATAAAAGCCAAGTTTTAAATTTAAAATACTCAAAGGTCGACAAATAAAGTCAAATATATCATAATAAACATATTACTAATTACATCATTATAAAAATTATAAATTCATAATTAAATACTCTAAAACACGTAAAGCACTAAACATTTTCACTACAAACATATTTATCAAGGGATAATAATAAAATATAACTCTATAATTAAGTTCATCAAGATAGATGTATTACTCAAAAGAGACAATCAAAATATTATAGTTAATTTCTTTACGACAAAAATAAAATGAACCTTTTTCTTTTAAGACATCCAAACATCATATCAATATCCTACGAATTGCTAATTTAATATCTAGCCTAACTCTGCATGGGGAAAAGCCCTTACCTTAGGCACTTTCTTCCTTAACATCTCTAAATTCGCACGAGAAATAGCTCATGAGACAATGATGAATTCAACACCGATAGATATTGGGATTTATGACTTAGAAAATTATTTTAGAAGTGTACGAATGACAAATAGGTGTGACAGCCAGAGGCCTAATGAAAATGTATGAACATAATAGCTATTTATGTTGCAATATTACGATTGAGTTCTTGTCTAAAATTGAAGTGCACTTAATTCCAAAATTATGCTACCAATAATTACTATTTATTTAATTTTATTAGGTTTGTTACTAAGTCAATTGAAAACATGTGTATTTATGTGTATGAGTTAATTAGGATTAACTAATAAAGTTAACCATATATTGTAGGGTGTCACACCATTTATTTTAATTAAATAAATAATGTAGAGAGTCACATCACCCTTTTAATTTTTTTTATCTAATAGTTACGAAACCAAGAATATCATAAAATTATTTTTATAGACAAATAAAATAAAATCATAATTTTAGTTTAACAGAGACGAATGCATGAGATACAAAAAGGAGAATAGTCCCCTCTTAATTGCACAAAAACTCATAATTAAATTTATAATCATCCTTTAAAAAAATAAATTAAAGGTGTTAAGAATGAGTTAATGCACATTATGTCACACAATGAATCGTCATAAAATCTTATCATAAAGGATAGTAAAAGGATTTCACTAACTCTATAATATCTCTAAAATGAGTACTTATTTGGTCATAAATAAAATTAACAAACAATATAAATTTTATAAATTTCAATTTAATTTAATGATTTAACTAATATTTTATCAACTAAAATAAATCAAGCAAGACAAAAATACCACTCACACATAGCAAAATAAAACAAACATATCTAAAACATCAATATCATGATTATCAAAACTAATTAAATAAAAAGATGCACAATAGTCCATTTAGAAGATAATCACATCATAAATCATTCTCATGTAATTGTCACGCCAAAACAATTAAATAAAAATAAAAGTTATAATTATTCAGGTAAAATAGAGAGTGGTATCTTTTAATTTATTTTCTTTACATATAGAATGAATTATTAATTAAATGAAATTTACGAAAATTATTAAAAGATACATATATAATATATATGAAAATATTGGGGTGTTACAGTATACTTCAAATAGCCAACCATATCAAATTGTGGTTGTCTGTGTGACATTAACCTCAACATAAGTAGAAGCTTCAATAACTTCAAGAAGTTCAGCTAATAAATGTGCGCCATCATCTTTGTTAAATACATTGACACTAAAGAATGCACCAGTGATGGGTATATGTAGAAGAGATGAGATATCATCTAGAGTAATCGTTATTTTCCCAATTGGATGAAGGAAATTGTTGGTGTCTCGGTGCCACATCTCTACGAAAGTAGATATGATCCACTTTTCGATCATTTTGTAACTGCATTTTAGTAGTGAATATAATCCTGAATTCATAACCAGTTGTTCCACCTATTCAACGTCAATCATAGCTTCTTAAAACAAAAACTCATTGCTTACCCTTAGCTCCCCACGATCCTGAAACAAAAGAAGCGAAAAAATATAAGTTAAAACACATTATGACAACAACAATTAAAAATTATTATGATCGAGAAAATTACCACTCCATCCCAAAGTCGAGTGGCCACATGATCACCAAATGTCCTAAGGACAGACTTGTCAACCAGACCACCAGGATATCCATCAACATGTATGTGCTCTGGTTGGGCCTCATGTTGTGTTTGGTCTTCTTGTTGGATCTCCTCTTCTTGTTGGGCCTCTTATTGTGCTTGTTGTTGTTGTAGTCGTCGTTGTTCCTATTGTGCTCGCCTCTCCCGTTGCACTTCTTATTGCTCATCAAGAGGTTGAGCTCGTGTAGAAGTACTTGGTATGATATGTAGACTCTCATCATTAGCAACACCCTCATCATTAGCAGGATCATTAATTATAACTCAACATGCTCTATCAGTAAACACAATGTGTACCATTTATGCATAACCATATCAAAATTATAATCAAAACACAATAAAATTTGTTTCAACACAATATATGTTCACTTACGCAAACTTAATTCACGTACGAGAACTCAATTCACGTACATTTCTGGGCAGCGTTAGTTTGCATACGCGATTGAGTTCATGTAGGTTTATGGGATTGCGTAAAATACAGTTTCATGAAAACTAGAACAACTACATATTGTAAAAAAAAAAAAAAAACAAGAACAAGATTGATACAACCTTGATGTAAATGAACGACAATGAGGATCATTGAAAGATGTTGAAGTTATTAAAAAAATGGAGGAACAATGAGAAGGGGTGTGAGAGAAAATAATGAATATGAGTGTGAGATAGAAGATGAAGATAGAAAGAGATGTTAGAGTTGACAATGAGGATAAAATGAGATGTTAACACTAGTAGAAAATTAAGCTTTTTAATACGGTAGATTTAAGTCGTTTATCTTCCACCAGACTTAACAAATGCGACGAAGGTATATTTAATTCGGTTTACTGTATAAACGAGTTAACAATTTGAGACGGTGACAATTTTGTAAATATGTGAAACATGGTTAACATAGTTATATTGAGAATCGACTTAATAGATAATTTATGTTTAAATCGGTTACTTATAAACGACTTAACAAAATGAGGTTATGGCAATTTTGTAAATATTTAAAACTTGGTTATATTAATAACCGATTTAAGCCAAATAATGTGTATATGATTTAAAGTAAATGTAAAGAATCACTTGTTTTATCATCCATCTTATTCACAGTTAACTACGTTTTAGCTTCCACTTTATTAATTGTTCTATTATAAATCTATTATATTCTCTAACTATATTTACAACTGCATTCCATTCCACATCGATCGCCCAACTGGTTCACGTCCACTTCTTCACGCCAATTTCATTGCCACCTGCTTCGCAACCATTTTTTATAATTATATTGTTGATATAAAATTTTTGTGACGTTGATAAAATTATCAATATACGTGCATTTAGATAATATCATATTATTTCAAGAAAAAAAATATATGTCAAATGAGATGAATACGTACAAGTATGGATAAATTTTTACAACTTACTTTGAAAAAAATCTTCTAAGAAAAATTTTATTGTTGTTAATTTTTAAAGTGAACCGGTTACATTTTGAAGAAATAAGAAATCATTATAGGATTCGTCATAGTTATACAAAACAGATATGGCATGATGATTTGTTAAACATAACAAATCTATGAGTGTGACTACTATGTCATGTTACATATGTTGAACATCTTAACATAGTTATTTCATAGATGCAAGTACGTAATTTTTTACATGTTATTGATCGTATTTTTTTATATTTGTATGATAAAAAATTATAAGTTGTTATTGATTGTATTTTTTTAATATTCATATGATAAAAAAAAATTATGATTCAACCGATATTGATTGTGTGTTTTTTTTCTTCCAGATATTTGATGACTCGAGATCAATTCACCCGGATCAAAGTGAATAAGTTCAAAAACATCGTGTGGATTTTATTTTGAAATTAATTGAAGAAAATGACGATACTAATATATGTCTATTGAATATTGCTACATTGTGGCTTTGTAATTTTGTTAATGGATATTTAATTATTTTTTCTGTCTTGTCAAGATTAGTTGGAAATGGGATACATTTTATTTGTACTCTATATTTTTTTTTTATAAATATGAGATATTGTATATTTTGATTATTAGATGGTTATATAAAATTATGATTGTAAGTGCAAAACTCTTATTTGAAATTTAATACGAAATATTGCATGGATTAGTAGCTTAAAAACAAAATGAGAAATTTATATAAAAAAAATAAAAAAAAATTATTATTTTAATTATATCTATTAAGTCAGTTGGTCAAAACATCCGATTTAAAAAGATGAGGTATTATACTGAATTTACGATCTTTAAGTCGGTTAAGCTGAATCGACTTAATATGATGAAGCTTTGTTAAGTCGGTTCATGAAACGAGTTAAAAAACACCATATTTTTTAAGTCGTTTGTTGTTAACTCGTACACGAAACCGACTTAAAATGTACTTTTTAACCGACTTAAAAAGGAAAAATTCTACTAGTGTAAGGTTAAAAATATTATGAATAGACAAGAGCATTTTAAATATATTATTTATATAAAAAAATTGAGTAATATAGATAGTTGGAGTTCATGATAGTTATAGTAATAAAAATTGATTTATAATGAATTGATTTTAATTTTACTTTTTGTTAACAATAAGTTGAATGTAGCATGTAGTAACCAAACAAATGATCAATATCTAGATAAATAAAGACGACTTTGAATTATTTTCTTTTTGCTGTTATCAATCATGGTAAAGAAACTATTATGATTACCAGTCTCTTGTTGTTATTTGCTGCTCATGTCTTATTAGACTTTGTAATTAAGTTTCTTTTGTTAAGGGGATGAATTTTATTTAAAGACTTTTGTTTCAATAAGTTGTAATCATTAATTCATCATGAATCATTTTATTGAATTGATGAATTTGTTTCATTGTAAAAAGAACGTAAAATAAATTAAATAATAATTTTTACCGTTAAAAATATGCTTTGATTAAAAAATCACAAATAATAATTTTAAGTTAGAATAATGATATGTTTGAACTTGCTTTGGAACATTAAATACCGCATTCCCATGTATATTAAACATGAAATTTCTTAAGCTACAACATGAAAGCTTTTGTGTTGCCACCCTATTTCACCACAATTTTGTAAAATATTCAACGCGCATTCAAACCAATGATTAATTTCAAAGATACAGTTAATTCTATTAAATAACAAATAAACAAAACAAAATCAATTTTAATGTAGAAAATTGATTTTATATCATTAAAAAGTATAATCAAATGAGTTATTCTTGTATATTAGAAGATTAAATGTATAATGTTTAGATACACCAAAAAAATACTCTTTTAAACATATATAAAAAGTCTACTTTTTTTATCATTAGTAAAAAATGTGAAACTCCAAGAGTTGCCTAGCCAAATATGCAGTTATTTACCCGCAAAAGCTCTCTAAAAACACGTTTTGACACGAGGGATTTTATTATTAGTTAAATCACGGTAAACGTTGAATGGATGAGTTAATATTGTTTTTGTTGACAGGGAAAAGTTAGCTATCGGCTATCACGGCATAGCAAAGTAAAAGGTTGAACGCGAAATGACTTTTCTTTGAGTAGAGGAGAATATTTAATAATAATAATTAAAAATTAATTAACACTAATATAGGAATCTAAACTAAACTATATCAATGATTACTTATGAGAATAGACTAGAGAGACTTTCGGAGGCCTGACCTACTTATGGTATGATCTATTTAATAAAAATATTAGATTCATACTGTTTTTAAAGTCTATTTAGTTAAATAAGTCGGATTCAGCCTTATAAAAAAATCTATTAGGTCTGACAGGCCAGTCTATATATATTTTATTATTTATTAATATTATTTTTTATTATTATATTAATAATATTATTTCTTGTTTTAAATTCTATCAATTAGACAATCATTCAGTAATCATTCCATATTTCAGTAGTCGTCCTATATTCGGTAACAATTCTATATTTGGTAGTGATTCTATATTCGATAGTCGTTCAATTAGTCAATCACCCAATAGTTGTTTCATAATTATTTAAGAGATAATAATAAGAGCGTTTGTTTCCGAAAAGAAAATCTATTATTTGAAACAAAAAATTATTTTATAGGGTTTAAAAGATGTTTGTTTTAGATTTTTTAAAAAATTATTCTTTTTGTTTAATATATATAGATATATACATTGATATTGGTATGTGGAGATCATCATGTGGTATTAATAGAATAATTTAATATTTTAATGTGGATAAAGCTTTTAAATAAGCTTTCAGACCAGGTCATACTTTTAAAAAGGTCAAGTCAGACTGAAAAACAAACCTATGATAGGTCGTAGGCCAGATTTAGGCCTAAAAAATAAATTGTAGGATAGACTCAAACCTTTCAAAATCTGGTCTGACCTAACCTATTTCCTACCATATCAATGATCCATACGTGGAGTAAGTCTCTAACGTGATACGATGAGTGAGTAATATTAATACGTAGAAAAAAGTGAGTAGTAAAATTATAAATAAAAAAGTAAAATTACAGTTGGAGTTCTTTATTTTATTTAATTATAACATATATGATCTTTATCTTTGTTTCTTAATTATAATTTATTTAAATAATCGATATTTGTAAATATTCGTAATTAATTTTTAATTTTGTTAGATGAAAACGTTAAAAATCTCACATTCTTATCATTCTAACTTAAACAACCACAAAATTATTTTCCGACTCTATTTTCCTTTATGGCTTTTATCTTTTAAAATTTGTATAAGTTAATCTTTTTCTCATTTTTATTAAATAATATTGAAGTGACAAAGTAATTATGATTATTATTCATGATATTATATTTCATGATATTATATATTTCATTTTTAAAAAAAATAAAGAAACCTAGCCAACATTCATTATCATCATATTTATTTTCATCTTTCCTAAATTCAGTAGTGGCCTTAAGGGTGATTGAGATGAGCGATCGTTCAAGGCCTCAACTTTTTAGAGGCACCAAAATTTTAATTCTCGTAATACTAGTCTGTTTCCTTTTAGAAGAGATATTTGTGTTATATTAATCTATAGTATAAGTTAAATAAATAAATATTTATTAAGTAAATTATAAATTCAATTTTTTTTATAAAAAGGATAAGAGAATAATAATTAGCATATATAGTTATAAAATAATATAATTAAAATTACAATCAAATAAAAATTAATAATTGCACCTATTAATAGAAAATTTGAGTTTATAGCATATTGTACATGAAAATATTCAGTTTTATCTCGTATTACGAGATAAATCATTCTTTGATAATAACTAAAAAATATGTCGTAAATCTTGAAATTTGTAAAAATATCGTAAATCTTAAAATTTGTGAAAATATGATAATTCTTTTAATTTTGACGAGTGATTTTTT
>JBBPBT010001455.1:1164999-1185752 GCA_037974875.1 Cicer bijugum
AGTTGAATTATTAATGATTATGAAAAAAAAAATTAAATAAATACAAAGATACGAATCTCTTTGTCATGTTCTATTTCATTTTCTTATAAACTCAATAATTAAAATCCCCAAATTTTCTAAAATCCTCAATTTACCAAACCCATAAATTTATCATATACTAATAAGTTAAATTTAATTTTTAAACTTATATATTATTATTTTGTTCTTATATTATTGGAAAATAAGTATGTTATAGTGTGAATTTAAAAATGTGTTGAAGTCCCACATTGAAAAGAAATATTTTTTTGTAAATTTAAGTGGAAAGAAACTTGTTTTAAAATTCAAGTCCCACATTGGAAAGAATTTTTTTTTGAAATCCCACATTAGAAAACTATCATATTTTGTGTAGATTCAACTCTATACATACTAAAGTCCCACGTTGTTTAGAAAACATATGTGAGTTTACTTCCATCACTATATAACGAGCTTCAAACTATTGTGAAAAACACACAAAAGTTTGATGTTTTTCCCAACTTTCTCTTTTCTCCCTCTTATATTCTGCTCGCCTAATTTCGAGCCACTTCTCCCCTTTCTTTTTGTCCCTCTCGGTTTTTAGAGCGGTCATTATGCCACAGTCCCTTTTGATTTTTAAAGCGGTCATTATGTTGCAGTCCCTTTTGATTTTTAGATCGGTCATTATGCTGCAGTCCCTTTCGGTTTTTAGAGCGGTCATTATGCCGCTATCCTTTTCGGTTTTTAGAGCGGTCATTAAGCCTCAGTCCTTTTCGGTTTTTAGAGCGGCTATTATGTTGTAGTCCCTTTTGGTTTTTTAGACATTCGGTTTTTAGAGCGGTCGTTATGCCGCAGTCCCTTTTGTTGGACTTAAGTCCCCTTAATCATAATTTTGACATAATTAACAAACATACAATGTTCATACATCATTTGATAAATCTAACATTTTAATTGAGTAAAATTTCAGGAACAACAACTCAACCCTATATACTTGAGACAATAGCTTAGAACTCAAGGAATCAACCAAAGCTGGAAAATTTACTGAGCAAATCGATTAGGCAATCGATTCTATAAAGGGGTTGTATGAAAATGTGTAGTCTGTGATTAAACAATCGATTAAACAATCGACTGGCATAATCATTGATAAAAATTGTGCAAGTCAGAGGCAAGTCATTTAGCAAGCTAATTGATTGGCAAATCGATTGTTCAAATCACAAAGACTAAAGCTTATTGTAAAAATCGATTGACAAATCGATTGTGCAAGTCATAGGGCCAAGCTATTTAATAAGCTAATCGATTGGCAAATCAATGTCGTAAATAAGGTTTCAAAAGTAACATGGTTTGTGACAAATACAATCGATTGGACAATCTATTGAAACAAAATTCTTTTGTAACAAGTTTGGTATCAATCGATTAGGTAATCGATTGAATGAACCAACTGGAAAATCATTTTTCAGAAACATAGCACCTAATTGATTGGCACACCGATTGGCTTGAAATAAGCTAATTCCCTGGAATAAGCCAAATCGATTAGCAAATCGATTGGATGAAAAACCACTGAGTCCCTGTGACTAGTGAAATCGATTGGCACAATGATTTGCTTGAAATAAGCTAACTCCCTGTAGTAATCCAAATCGATTGGCAAATCGGTTGGAGCAAAATTTTAAGTCACAGAGGAAGCTTAGCCTATGGCCAAATCGATTATGTGACTTAATGAATCGCTTATGTGAATTAATGAAACAACTGAGTAATCGATTGTTTTGATCTCGTTGTTGGAACAAAACATATGTAATCGATAAGGCAATCGATTCCATTATAAATTGCACATAATTTTCTGTAAGGTGCATTAAAATAATCGATTAGGTAATCAATTAGTTTATATAGTTTCAAGATTCAAGAAAAACAAGATTTGCGATAATCGATTGAGAAATCGATTGAGTCTGTTTTACTGTATTAATAAATTGATTGGTAAATCGATTTATATGTTGTTTTTTAGAAACTATATAAATGTTTTCAATCACTTTTTTTCATAAGTTTGCACAAACGTTTGAATAACTTTCTAACATCTTTTTCTCACTTTTTGAATAACCTGTGATATTACTTTTTCAGACCCGAACCAATCATTCTTCATGATCAATAGAGACCTGAAAAAGATTGCTTGAGAAAAAGAACTTGAGAAGAAGACTGCTTGAGAAAAATTATGTATATCTCTTTTTAGATTTTCTATAACAAAGATTCTGTAAACAAAGAACTGTGAAAAATCCAGTGGTAAAACTGGTAGTTATCTTCTGTGTTGAGAGGACTCATAAAGAAGAAGCTTTGTTGTGATCTTGGAAGAGTTTGTAGAAGAACTCTAGGATACAGTGGGTGAAAAATAGAATAGGGAAAGAGTTTTAAGATTCATAGGCGGGGAGCGCTGGAACATCTGTAAAACAACTCTACAAGATTCTATTTGAAAAGGCTGAAATCGTTCAATTTCGGGATTGGACGTAGGCCGTCGGATAGACGGCTGAACCAGTATAAAAATCGCGGTGCACTACTTTCTATCCCTTACTCTTTATTTCCATTTTGCATTATATGATTGTATGATTAATGTTGATTGCATGCGATAGCCGAATTCTGTTTAAATTGTATTGATTGATTTACTAAATGTTTGTATGTGAATCTTTATATTGTTAAGACCTTGTATTCATATCTGTTGAAATTGAAATTAATATTGATCACGTTGGTTTCGATATAAATTTCATTGCTTGAAAACTATATATGTTAACTAGATTAATTAGATTGTAAAATCTATAATTAGATTGTCATATAAGTTTTTAATAATTAGAGGGCATAATTACCAACAAGTGGCATCAAGAGCTTGGCTTTTTTGATATTCTAGATGCTGTAGAAAGTGGACCCTACATACCTACAATAGTTGGGACTGGTGTTTCACTAATCCCTAAACCTAGATCTGACTGGTCTGAGGATGATAAGAAGAAGGTAGGATATAATGCTAACGTAAAAAATATTATTACATCTGCATTGTCATTTGGTGAATTTTTCAGGGTCTGAAACTGTAAGACAGCCAAGGAGATGTGGGACACTCTTCAACAGACTCATGAAGGAACTACTGATGTGAAAAGGGCAAGAATAAACACATTAATGCATTAGTACGAACTATTCAATATGAAGAAAGACGAATCAATCAATGACATGCAAACGAGATTCACACATATTGTCAACAACCTGAATGCACTTGGAAAGGAAATTGACAATGAACAATAAATCAGTAAAGTCATGAGTTGCTTGACAAGAGAATGGCAACCAAAGATTACTGCCATAGCAGAATCCAAAGATCTTAGCAGTATGGCAATTGCTACGTTGTTTGGAAAATTAAGAGAGTATGAAATGCAATTACACAGGCTGAAAGAGACATAACAAACTGAGAAGAAAACAAAAGGCTTATCACTGAAAGTTCAAATTCAATCAAAGTCTGAACAAGAGAGCTGCTCGGATGAATCAAGCAGTGAGACTGATGAAGAATCTGAAATGGGTTTACTTGTCAAAAAGTTCAAAAAGTTTCTGAAAAAGAAGGACAACAAGTTCAGAAAGCCATCAAGTTCTAAGACGAATGACAGCAAGACAATAACCTGTTATGAGTGTGGAAAAATAGGTCCTATAAAGTCTGAGTGTTACAAATTGCAAAACAAAAATAGGACTGCAAAGGCTAAAGGCAAGGAACCTACTCCTAAAACCAGAAAAGCATATATTGCATGGAACGACAACAAAGAATCCTCTACATCTTCAGAAGCAGAAGAAGCAAATCTATGCCTTATGGCAAACACATATTCTAAATCAGAAAGTGAGGTAAGTTCTCAATATAACTTTTCCTATGATGAACTGCATGAAGCATTCAATGAACTGCAAGATGAATATGTTAAGTCTATTAAGCAGTTAATAAGTACAAACAAAATGCTTGAACAACAATGTATGATGCATGAACAAATGAAAAATGATCATAAGGAAATCGAGGACTTGTATGAATAATTGAAAAAGGACTCGCAAGATAAATCTGCAAGATGCATTGAACTTGAAAAAACTGTTGCATCATTAAAGTCTGATTTAGTGAATTTTACTAGTAGTAAAAATAAATTGAATGTCATACTTAGCAACCAGATACATGTTAATGAAAGATCTGGACTTGGATATAAACCATATATGCATGTTGAAAAGAACAAAACTAGAAGTGGAATTGGTTATATGCAAAACAGGAATGTCAAACATAGTCAGAAATCTGTTAGATCAATGAATATGTATGACATCTTTACTAAACCAAATTCACATTCATCCTTTGCTGGCTCATGTAACTTCTGTTGTAGAAAGGGACATTTTGTGTCTAATTGTAAATTGAAAAGACTAGCCAACAAAAGATGGAAACAAATTTGGGTAGCAAAGACACAAACAGTTGAAACTAACCCCCCAGGGCCCAATTTATATTGGGTACCTAAAACCAAAATTTGATTTTGTGTTGCAGGTGTGCTTGACATCCAATAGGCACAAATGGTACCTTGATAATGGGTGCTCAAAGCACATGACAGGAGACAAGTCTAAATTCTTGTCTCTAACTTTAAAGGATGGAGGATTTGTTAAATACGGTGACAACAATAAGGGTAAGATTTGTGGTATTGGTGACATTGGCAGTGAGTCAACTGCAGTGATCAACAATGTCTTGTACGTAGAAGGATTAAAACACAATCTTCTAAGTATAAGTCAATTATGCGATAAAGGGTTCCAGGTAAGTTTTTCAACTAAATCTTGAATAATTGAGCGTAAGGATAACAAAGATATGAAATTAGTAGGTGCAAGAATTAATAACATTTATATGCTAGATTTTGATTCTTTGCCTAGTAATATCTGCTGTTTGTTATCTAATTCAGATGAAACTTGGTTATGGCATAAACGTATAGCGCATATTCATGTAGATCATCTAAATAAGCTTGTTAGTAAACAACTAGTTATAGGACTCCCTAACAAGAAATTTACTAAGGATAGGCTTTGTGATTCATGTGAGAAAAGTAAGCTAGTTAAATCGTCTTTTCCCCCAATAGATATGGTTAAAACCAATAGGGTTTTGCAGTTAATACACATAGACCTCTTTGGTTCTTCTCAAGTGAGAAGCTTTGGAGGAAACCTGTATGGATATGTATTGATAGATGATTATTCTCGGTTCACTTGGACTTATTTTCTAACTCACAAGAGTGAGGCTTTCTCAGTTTTCAAAAAGTTTGCTATCTTAGTTCAAAATGAGACAAGTCAGAAAATAATATCCATTAAAAGTGATGATGGAGGTGAATTCCACAATTATTCCTTTAATACCTATTGTGAACAGAATGGCATTCATCATATGTATTCAGCCCCTAGAACTCCTCAACAAAATGGAGTTGTAGAAAGGAAGAATAGATCTTTAGAAGAGTTAGCTAGAATTATGATTAAAGACTCAAACCTTCCTAAGTATTTTTGAGCAGACACTATTAGTACAACCACACATATTGTCAATAGAGTTCTAATTAGGCCCCTGCTTAGAAAAACTCCCTATGAGTTGTACAAGGGTAGAAAACCAAACATTTCTTACTTTAGAATTTTTGGGTGTAAATCCTTTATTTTAAAAAATGGCAAAGAACATCTAGGTAAGTTTGATTCTAAAGCAGATGAGGGTATATATCTAGGCTACTCCCAAACTAGCAAGGCTTATAGAATCTACAACAAAAGAACAAAAACCATAGAAGAGACAGTTCATGTAAAATTTGATGAACTATTTGCTGAAAACTTGAACAACACTCCTCCTATGGTTGATGCTTCTTTGGATGAAGTTGTAGAATCTGAACAATTAGAACCAACTGAAACCATTCCTCCAACTGATAATGACTGTATAGAACCCATAAGGACTGATGATTTACCTAGGGAATGGAAGTTCAATAAGAATCACCCCATAGATAACATAATAGGGGATATCTCTAAAGGAGTTGCAACTAGGAAAAACCTTAGACAGTTCTGCAATTTTACAGCCTTTGTATCTCAGATTGAACCCAAAAACATTAAGGAGGCTCTATTAGATAGTGAGTGGATACTTGCTATGCAAGAGGAGTTAAACCAATTTGAGAGAAACAAGGTGTGGAGCCTAGTACCTAAACCAGAAGATAAGCACATCATAGGAACAAGATGGGTGTTTAGGAACAAACTAGATGAAAATGGAGTCATAACACCTATCTGATTTTGGTATTGATCTAGGGACTGTTCCTATCGTGTGTGATAACACAAGTGCAATAAGCATCACTAAGGATCTAATGATGCATTCTAGAACCAAGCACATAGAGATTAGGCATCACTTTATTAGGGACCAATTTCAAATTGGGAATATAAAGCTTGAGCATGTTAATACAGCTGATCAGTTAGCTGACATTTTCACCAAGGCTTTACCAAAAGAAAGCTTCCATCATATTAGGCTGAAACTGGGAATCATAGTTCCTAGTGAAATCTGATTCCTGTGCCAAATCGATTGAAACATCTATTATCAAGTGAATACACAGAAAATTGGCTTTATAAAATCGATTTGGACAATCGAATTATGCCACACAGTGTCTAATTTGTCAAAATAGAAACACAATAATCGATTGACTAATCGATTTGTTGATCCCAGGAAGCTTTATATGCCTTAACATATCCCATTTCAATCGACTGGATAATCGATTGCTAACTTGGCATATAGTTTAAAGAATCGATTGCTAAATGGATTACTTTGGCCCCAGACATCAAAATTGAGGATTTTTTTTTACTCTAACACGAGCATCGATTGGGAAATCGATTGATTCAAAATTTTTGTAATCTGAACTCAAATGAATCGATTTACTAATCGATGCTGAGACGAGCAAGTTCCTGAACTGATATGAAAGTTCTATAACTGAGATGGCAATCGATTTGGACATCGATTGAGTAAATAAAGGCAATCGCTTTGGGAACTGATTCACAATATGACCGTTGCCAGATTTTTACTAGTCGTTGGGAGGTAATTATGACCCCAATCATTACCATTCCCAAGCAACGATAACATAATCGATTGACCAATCGATTGACGCGTCTGAAGGTTTAAAAGGAACTGTTACGAATCGATTCTCATCACTTCTTGCAAGCCCTTAATCGATTGTGCCTTAAAATTTCTCGATTTCACACTCAAAATCTCTGCTCTTTCTCAAAACCTTAAACCTACTAAACTCTCTCTATTCCATTGATACTTCCAAATCTCAGTATTCTTGCACATGGCTCGCGTCAAACAAACATCATACAAATCTCTTTCCCCCTCTTCGTCATCAAGTGGAAGAACTCCATCTCCACCTCCTACTTCCAAAAGAATTTCTATTCCTACCCACAAAATCCAAGCAAAGGACAAGGGAAAGGTGATAGCTGTTGATCAAGGGAAATCCAAGAAATAGAAAGACCCTCCTACTGAGAAGCTCATGGCAGATGCTATGAAGGAAGTTACTCAGAAAAAGAAGAAAACGGTTTCTTCTCCTCCTTCAAAGAAAGCTCATTCCTCAAAAGATAAAGCTGAAGAATCTATTATACCACCTGATTTTTTAAAAAGAAAAATCCATGAGGCTAGGACTCTGGATTTCACCTATTTTGATTCAGATGGATTTACTTTCCAAGACCATTTGAGGTTTCATGGTCTGGAAAACTTTCTCTCCTCCTCACTTGACACTTATCCTAAGTTAATTAGAGCATTCTATTCCACCTTCATGTTCACTGGTTCGGGTTTCAAGGTTGAAGTTAAAGGGAAGAAGATATCCATGACATTTGAGGATTTCTCAACTATGTCTGGACTCCCATTTCATGGAAAATCACTAGATGGCAGTGATGAAGCAGATGCTGCTGATCAAGGCTGGGAAGCTTCATTTGATCGACACACTGTTGTACAGGACCTGATGGTCGACGAGTTCGTGGAAACTATTTCACTCCCGATTTGTCAAATGAAGGTCTATCATCAGATGCTCATGTACACTTTGACCCGGATGCTGGTACCCCGGTCCGGAAACCATGTCGTCGTCCAAAAGCTGGACATACTGCTGTTGTGGGGTCTGTCCAAAGAGCTCAAGATGCCCTGGACATGGATTATGCTCAAGCACATGATAGAAGCTGCACAAGGCAAGCTGGTGCTTCCCTACCCTCAATTGATTACAAAGATTCTGAGACATTTCAAAGTGTCACTTGTCAATGAAGAATCTTCAAAAACCACCCTTACTTTTGGTGAATAAATCGTCAATCAAATGCAATTGAAAAGGGTGAATGGTATCTGGATAAGGCCTCAACCAAATGTTGAACCAGTTCAGCCTAGTACACAACAAGCTGCTGAGTCAGTGGCAGCCCCTCCTGAGTACTCAGCAAAGCTGCTGGAGTTTATGGAAGCTCAAGCGGCTCACAACGCTAAGATGTAAGCTTCAAATGCTCGAATGGAAGCCGCTTTGAAGACACAACAGGCATCTCTGACCTCCGTTGTTCAGGATGTTGATGCGATACAATGTACAATTACATTTAGGCATTAAGCTCTCTTTTGAAGATATTGTGAATATAGGTCGGCAAGCAACTAAGGAACAAAATCCCACTACCCTAGATAGTTTTGAACCTCACGTTGAGGAGACACCTGCTGAGGGTAATACAATGGTCTCTACCTCTCTCTTAGCTAATAGTGAGGAACAACCTAGTTTAGGTGTTTAGGATTTTAGGTTCTTCGTTGTGATATAATGTTTTGTTATTGTTGTACTATTGTCTTCAATATATGACAAATGAGCGCGTTTATTCAATTGTTCTATGATCTACTGCCATAATCTGTTTAATCTGCATTCTTTTTGCTCTGATACCCTGGTATTTGTTTACTTTGACACCATAGACTGCTATATTTTTTATATACCCTGAAGCCTAAATCACCAGTGCTAATGTTTACTGACATAGGGGAGAAAACATATGCTGCTGCTCTCTCTCCTTTCACTACTTTTTGCATAAAATGGCAAAGGGGGAGAGAATTTTTAAAGAATTTTTAACTTGTGTTAAATTTTGTGTTGCTTCTGCACTGAAATTAATTTTATATGCGACTACTGCTGCTGCAAATTAGCAAATTGCTGCTATGATGACTACTTAAATTACTCTGATATTGGTAAATAATATTGCTCTGATACTGGTACTTATGATCTGATATTGGTACATATGCTCTAATACTGACACTTATATTACTCTAATATTACTATGATACAGATAAACAATGTTGTGCCAATTACTCTAATGACTACTTAAATAGCATTGCTTATGCATGATAATTTAGATCATGATAACTCTGACACTGCATATAGTGCTAACTTTTTTTTGATAACTCTGATACTGCATGTAGTGCTAACCTCTATGTTGTTGTTAACTCTGATACTGCATGTAGTGCTAAAATTAATTTTGTTATCAAGCTCAAACCTTGGTAACAGCATGCTATGATATTAGATAATATGTTGTTGTATTACTTACATGAACCATGACTGCTTAAATTTAGGGGGAGCTTGTTTTAATGGTAATTGTAATGTCATACCTTGAAATGTTAAACTCAAGTTAAAATTGTATGTTTGTCACTTATGCAAAAAGGGGGAGATTGTTGGACTTAAGTCCCCTTAATCATAATTTTGACATAATTAACAAACATACAATGTTCATACATCATTTGATTAATCTAACATTTTAACTGAGTAAAATTTCAGGAACAACAACTCAACCCTACATACTTGAGACAATAGCTTGGAACTCAAGGAATCAACCAAAGTTGGAAAATTTACTGAGAAAATCGATTAGGCAATCGATTATGTAAAGGGGTTGTATGAAAATGTGTAGTTTGTGATTAAACAATCGATTAAGCAATCGACTGGCACAATCATTGATAAAAATTGTGCAAGTCAAGGGCAAGCCATTTAGCAAGCTAATCGATTGTTCAAATCACAAAGACTAAAGCTGGTTATAAAAATCGATTGACAAATCGATTGTGCAAGTCACAGGGCCAAGCCATTTAATAAGCTAATTGATTGGCAAATCGATGTCGTAAATAAGGTTTCAAAAGTAACATGGTCTATGACAAAAACAATCGATTGGACAATCTATTGAAACAAAATTCTTTTGTAACAAGTTTGGCATCAATCAATTAGGTAATCGATTGAATGAACCAACTGAAAAATCATTTTTCAGAAACATAACACCTAATCGATTGGCACACCGATTGGCTTGAAATAAGCTAAGTCTCTGTAATAAGCCAAATCGATTGGATGAAAAACCACTCAGTCCCTGTGACCAGTGAAATTGATTGGCACAACGATTTGCTTGAAATAAGCTAACTCCCTGTAATAATCCAAATCGATTGGCAAATTGATTGGAGCAAAATTTTAAGTCACAGAGGAAGCTTAGCCTATGGCCAAATCAATTATGTGACTTAATGAATCGCTTATCTGAATTAATGAATCGACTGAGTAACGATTGTTTTGATCTCGTTGTTGGAACAAAACATCTGTAATCGATTCCATTATGAACTGCACATAATTTTCTGTAAGGTGCATTAAAATAATCAATTAGGTAATCGATTAGTTTATGTAGTTTCATGATTCAAGAAAAACAAGATTCGCGATAATCGAATGGGAAATCGATTGAGCCTATTTTACTGTATTAATAAATCGATTGGTAAATCGATTTATATGTTGTTCTTCAGAAACAATATAAATGTTTTTAATCACTTTTTTTTCATAACTTTGCACAAACGTTTGAATAACTTTCTAACATCTTTTTCTCACTTTTTCAATAACCTGTGATATTACTTTTTCAGACCCAAACCAACGATTCTTCATGATCAATAGAGACCTGAAAAAGATTGCTTGAGAAAAAGAACTTGAGAAGAAGACTGCTTGAGACAAATTATGTATATCTCTTCTTAGATTTTCTATAACAAAGATTCTGTAAACCAAGAACTGTGAAAAATCCAGTGGTAAAACTGGTAGTTATCTTCTGTGTTAAGAGGGCTCATCAAGAAGTAGCTTTGCTGTGATCTTGGAAGAGTTTGTAGAAGAACTATGGGATACAGTGGGTGAAAAATAGAATAGGGAGAGAGTTTTAAGATTGATAGGCGGGGAGCGCTGGAACATCTGTAAAACAACTCTACAAGATTCTATTTGAAAAGGCCGAAATCGTTCAATTTCGGGACTCGACGTAGGCCGTCAGATAGACAGTGGCTTTAACCGCCATATTGAGGGTGTAATTCTAGAACGGTTTTCTATGGTGCAATGGAATTCCGTTACAATGAATTTGGGTTGTTTTATCCTAGGGACTTCGCAGTTGATAGTCTGTCTTCCACAATTTGGGTAGTGCTGCAAAACATCTTAAAGAGAGCGACCTAGTTTGTGACTCAACCCATTAATATCTATGGTGGCATAAATAGTGAATTTTAAATAGTTTTTGAAACTCAAAATCCAACAATTTTAAGACGTTTCTTTTTTGCCATGTCAATCGAAGAGATTACTGGATTTTTTTATGTTGCCTCTGGTTTCAATAAATTGTTTCAGTTTGAAGCAAACAGAAAAGGATAAGAAAGTTGGAGAATTAACCCTTCGAAAAATAATGATAAGAATTATATTCTTAATGGACTTGCTGTTGATCTGTATAACTATTACAGTTCCAGCAATACTGGTAGAGATATTTGAGATGCTGTGAATGAGCATGTAGTGAGCTGCTACCCAGAGTATCAGATGACTGATGACAAATCCGTTGAGACACACTCCCATAAAATTCAGAAGATAACTCATGAAATCATCTATTAAGGTACGTCACTCATGTCATATTTGAATTTAATATTGAAATTTAATATGTCTCTTAATACTTGAATGTTGAAATCAATAAAATATCTCTTTTTACATACATGTTGTGTGATTTTAATTTTTGACATGCTATACTATGTGATGTGAACACATTTGATTTCAAAATTAAGTTAGGTTTAATTCCAAAGTTATTGTTAAATGATTTTGAAAAATGTGATTTTTGTAGTCAAGCTAAAATAATAAAGAGTTCACATAAATTTGTAGTTATAGAATTTGACTGTTTAGATTTATTACACTTTGATATATGTGAACTTGATGAGACGTTAACAAGAAATGAAAAATAAAAATGAAACGTTTGATATGTTAAGAATCTCTGTAACTAAAATTGAAAACCAATTTAG
Source organism: Cicer bijugum (assembly GCA_037974875.1). Taxonomy (NCBI): domain Eukaryota; kingdom Viridiplantae; phylum Streptophyta; class Magnoliopsida; order Fabales; family Fabaceae; genus Cicer; species Cicer bijugum. The sequence goes on from JBBPBT010001455.1 coordinate 1,177,256, forward strand.
TAGAAAAATTAAAAGGTTCCAAGTATGATTCTAGTTTGTTTAAATTAGTTTTATAAATTGTCTAGAATTATGTGGAACAACTGCACCATAATTGCTTGGAGTGAACGGTAAAGTTTAAAAGAAAAAAAGGAATAGAACTCTTATTGAACTAGTTGTTGCTATTATGTTTAACTATATTGTTGCATCTAATTGGTGTGCAGAAAATATATTGCTTATTTGTTATATTTTGAATAGAGTTCTTAAATCTAAAAACAAAACATCTCCTTATGAGATAGTGAAGAAAAGACAATCTAACTTGTCTTACTTTCAAACATGGGGTGGTCTGACTTATGTCAAAATCCCCGATCCTGAGCGAATTAAACTCGCCAGTAGAGCCTATGAATGAGAATTCATTGGGTATGCGGTAAAGAACAAAGCATATAGGTTTTATGACCTAAATGCAAAAGTGATCATATAGTCAAATGATGTTGACTTTTATGAAAATAAATTCCTTGTATAATGGAGAAATAGTGGGGGGCAGCGAACCAAGTTACGTTCCTCTTACAAGAAGCATTGAAAGTAACAAACAAGGTGAAACAAAAACACAAAGAAGTAAGAGAGTCAGAGTTACTAAAGATTATGGACCAGAATATATGGTCTATATTTAGAAGAGGATTCTGTAAATCTTAAAGAAGCTTTGTCATCATTGTAAGCAGATCTATGGCAAAAAGCTATAAACGATGAAATCGGTTATCTAGAGTCTAACAAGATCTGACATTTAGTAGACTTGCCTCATGGTTGCAAACCAATAGATTGTAAATGGATTTTGAAAAAGAAACTAAAACCCAATGAATCTATTGATAAGTACAAGGCACACCTTGTAGCCAAAGGTTTTAGACAAAGAGAAAATATAGTTTTCTACGACACTTTCTCACCTGTCACTAGACTAACATCCATTAGGGTGATTATATCACTTGCGATTATTCATAACTTGGTGATACATCAGATGGATGTTAAAACAGTTTTTTTTTTTTTTTAAATGGTGACCTGGAAGAAGAAATTTATATGGAACAACCTGTAGGTTTTGTAATTCATGGACAAGAAGACAAGGTCTCTAAGTTAGATAAAAATCTATATATGGTCTTAAACAAGCTCATAAGAAATGGCATAAAAAGTTTGATAACTTGATTAAATCGAATGAGTTTAAAGTGGATGAAAGTGACAAATGTATTTACTACAAATTTGAAAATGACATTTGCACTATCATACGTCTCTATGTAGACGACATACTCATATTTGATTCAAACATTCATGCTGTAAAATTTTAAAATCATTGTTGTGTAACAACTTTGATATGAAAGATCTCAAAGAAGGGAATGTAATCTCACGATGTTTAAAAGATCCTAAAGAAATATAATTATTTTGACTGTAAACCTATTTGCACACCATACGATCTAAGTGTGAAACTTTTCAAGAACACTAGTAAATGTGTTAGACAAACTGAATATGTGAGCATCATTGGCAGCCTTAGGTATGCCACTGATTAGACTAGACCCGACATAGCCTACGACGTGGGATTGTTGTGCAGGTTTACTAGTAGACCTTGTATGGAGCATGGGAATGCTATGGAAAGAGTCATGAGATACCTGAAAAGGACCATGAGTCTCAGATTACATTATCAAAGATTTCTTATAATCCTTGAAGGATACAATGTTGCTGATTGGAACGTCTTATCAGCTGACTCCAAAGCAATCGATGACTATATTGTAATATAGTAAGTGGTGTTGTATCATGGAAATCGAAGAACAAACGATATTGGCTTAGCCCATATGGAGTCTGAAAATGATAGCACTAGCTACTACTAGTGAAGAAGCAAGCTGGTTGAGATGCTTGCTAGTTGAGATCCCTATATGGGAAAAACCTATGACAGATGTGTTGATCCACTGCGATAGTACCGCGGCTATTGTAAAGATTGAGAATTGTTATTACAATGATAAGAGACGACAAATTCGTCGTAAGCACAACACTGTTAGAAAGTTATTTTCTAAATGAGTTGTTATAGTGGATCATGTATGCACTAATGAGAATTTAGCAAATCCTTTGACGAAAGGATTAGCTACAGAGAAAGTCATAAATACATCCAAAAGAATGAGACTAATGCCTATAGAGTCACTCATGATGGTAACCTGACCTAAAAGACTCGAGATCCCAAGAATTAGGTTCAATTGGTAATAACAAGTCATAGAGTGATATGAGATGAACATGCTATTATAAATAAGAGAAATATGAGTCCTGAAGCGATGATAAGATGAGGTAATAGAAATTCTTAATGAGATCTATACTCTATGTGTAGGGAGTACCTAGCTACAGGAGTACTCTTGATAGATTTACCTATGTTGATGTATTTAATCTATAGTATGAGCTAAATAAATAAATATTTATTAAGTAAATTATAAATTAAATGTCTCTTATAAAAGGACAAGAGAGAATAATAATTAGCATATAAAGTTATAAAATAAAAAATAATATAATTAAAATTACGTTCAAATAAAAAATTAATAATTGCCCTTATTAATAGAAAATTTGAGTTGTATAGCATATTGTACATGAAAATATTTTCAGTTTTATCTAGTATTACGAGATAAATCATTCTTTGATAATAACTAAAAAATATGTCGTAAATCTTGAAATTCGTGAAAATATGATAATTCTTTTAATTTTGATGAGTGATATTTTTAGTAAAAGAAAATAATTAAATTAAAATTAAACTATATAATATTGAGTTATTAGAATACGTTTTTTTCTCTCCAATATACACATTTTATATGATAATATTAATTATTCATTCAACTTTTATATTTCATGAGAAAAATTTAAATTCAAATTGTTAAATTTTTATTTGAAATCTACTAATACACATGGTAAATTAAATAGACTCATTTAATTTTCCTTTGACTTTTTTTTCATTAAAAATATTTTTTTTGAAAAATCTTAATTACAGTTGAATTATTAATGATTATGAAGAAAAAAAATTCAAATAAATACAAAGACATGAATCTCTTTGTCATGTTCTATTTCATTTTCTTCTAAACTCATTAATTCAAATCCCCAAATATTCTACAAATCCTCAATTTACCAAACCCATAAATTTATCATATACTAATAAGTTAACTTATATATAATTATTTTTGTCTTATATTGTTGGAAAATAAGTATGTTATAGTGTGAATTTAAAAATGTGTTGAAGTCCCACATTGAAAAGAAATATCTTTTGTAAATTTAAGTGGAAAAAAACTTGTTTTAAAATTCAAGTCCCATATTGAAAATATTTTTTTTGAAATTCCACATTAGAAAACTATTTTATTTTGTGTAGTTTCAACTTTATACATACTGAAGTCTCACATTGTTTAGAAAACATATGTGAATTTACTTCTATCACAATATAATGAGCTTCAAACTATTGTGAAAAACACACCAAAGTTGAATGTTTTTCCCAACTTTCTCTTTTCTCCCTCTTATATTATGTCACTTCTCCCCTTTCTTTATTTCCCTTTCGGTTTTTAGAGCGGTCATTATGCCGCAGTCCCTTTCGGTTTTTAGAGCGGTCATTATGTCGCAGTCCCTTTTGGTTTTTAGAGCAGTCATTATGCCGCAGTCCTTTTCGATTTTTAGAGTGGTTATTATGTTGCAGTTCCTTCCGTTTTTTAGACCTTCGTTTTTTAGAGCGGTCGTTATGCCGCAATCCATTTGTTTTCTAGAGTGGTTGTAATGCCGTACTCATTTGTTTTTTAGAGCGGTTGTTACGCTGTAGTTATGAGTGATCATAGTACTATAATTCGAATGACTTCAACTGTAATATTGAGAGTGATTTTAACCGTCATATTGAGAGTGACTTTAACTGCCATATTGAGGGTGTAATTCTATAACGGTTTTTTATGGTGCAATGTAACTCCGATATAGTGAATCTGAGTTATTTTGTTCTGGGGAATTCGTGGTTGATAGTCTGTCTTGCACAATTTGGGCAATGCCACGAAACGTCTTAAAGAGAGCGACTTAGTCTATGACTCAACTCAATAATATTTTCGGTAGCATAAATTGTGATTTTTAATCAATTTTTTAAACTCAAAATCTAACATATATATATATATATATATATATATATATATATATATATATATAGCAATTTCAACATTTTTGTGGGTTAAGTTAGTCTTTATGGATTAAATTTATTATATATTTAATAAGATAAATTTGACTTCTAAAATATGTATTCCGTCGATACGAGTTCAACAGCAGAGGAAATAAGAGGGAGGCGTGAGTGACGCGTTGCTGGAAAACTGTAAACGGTGCTGAAGTAGCAAGAAACGTAAATCGAAGAAATCAGCTTCTAAAGGCACATCACTTGTCAACGATGCTTTATGAATAGTAACTACCGATTAACTAACGAAGCAAACAAATGGGTTGAACACCGTTTGTTTTAATAAAAAATAGTGCAAATGTATGGGAGGATTAATCTGACATTTAATCACCAATCATTTAATAAAAAATAGTTGGATTTTATATTTTAACTATGTCTGAGATTCAAAATACTGCATCATTCAAAATCTTTTCAAGAAAACTCATAGGAACAAAATTATAGTAACAAAAAAAAAAACAAGCACTAAACACCTACAAACATCAGCAAAATCTATATTTAGAAATACCAATTATGTTTCTATTGAAAATATTATGGATATTAGATAGAAAAATATCTCACCAATAACTATTAACAACATGAAATTTCAAATGAACAATTTTATCCGCATATTGATTCTTTTTTTTAAAAATATGATATAGTAAAACTCATACTCTTAATTTTCTCAATACAATCACTACAAGAAAATCTCTATTTTCCTATCAAAATTTTCGACGAAACAAACATTCTTGCAGAAAAAAAAAAAAAGCATTTCTGAGGAAAAAATTCTTAAGGAGTTGTTTGATTTATTTTTCTTGTAAGTAAAAATAATATCGAGGAACTTGTTAAAACAATTTTGAGATTTGCAATAAGAATTAACCAACAAAACAGAAAATAAACAATTGCAGAGTAAAATAAAAACAGAAAACGTTCTGCATTTTCTACTGAAAACAGAGAACATTTTGGACATAACTGAAAAATTAGAAAAATTAGAAAACACAAAATGGAGAATGTTTATGGTTTTCTACTGAAAACACAAAATGTTCTGAAAACAACTTTCACAATCATTGTAAACGAAAAATAAAGAAAGATAAGGGAAGAGTAACACCCAAATTTAGGTGTTCGGTTTCAATTGATGAGACCTACGTCACAGGAAAGCAAGCAAAATTAATCTACTATTGTTAATTGAACTTTACAACATTAAAGTCTTCTCAAGATTGATCTCCTAGTATCTATCAATGTTTATGAACCAGTAATACTAGTCTTTTCACTCAATCTTTCATTATCTCCCTTTAATCTTCTTTCTCTAAATTTATATGAATATGAATTGCATATGCCTCTCTTAGTTTCTAGCTATTACTACTACAACTAACATACTAAGCTGCTACAATATTACAACTTTATTTATAGCATACAAAGCAAACTAACTATAATCACCTATCATAACTAACTTGGTCAAAGATAGTTATAACAACCACTAAAGCTTAACAAACATTAGTTAGATAATTTGAGGCACATATTCACAATTAGAATCATGAATTGCATATGCTTCTGTCAATTTCAAGCTATTACCGCTACAGCTAACATACTAAGCTGCTACAATACTACAATTTTATTTATAGTATACAAAAACAAACTAACTATAACCACCTATCATAACTAACTTGACTAAAAGTAGTTATAATAACCACTAAAGTTTAATCAACTTGAATTAGATGATTCGAACGAGATACTCACATAACCAAATCCTTGCAAACCTGCCACAAAGTGACAGTTGGAAAGGAAATGTGCGTTTCCAAGAACATTTGTTCTTTGCAAACGATAATAGAATAATAACCCTGATTGACAGTACAAAAAAGCACAAAAAAAGTTGTTTTGCTCTAACTAACCTACGTAGGGACCCGCATAAATTATTGGACACAGGAACAACTATTTTTCTCTAATTGACTTGCATTGAGACATACATAAATTTGTAGTTTGCATTGGGACACTGCCAAAAAATTGACGTCAATCACATATATGTTTATTTTAATTTTATACGACATTGAAGTTACAGGGAATTTACTAACTTTTTGAATTACTACATATGAACAACAGTCTTCCAATTATATACGTGCCTATTTCAAGAAGTTTAAGCAAACAATTATTTACTGTCAATTCGACTAAAGTGAACAATCATTTGATAAACTTATCTAAAGGTCCGTAGAGGCTTTTCAAAGAATTGCATACTTATTATGTTAATGGATATAAGTTTCAGATTCAATTAAAGACAATGGGCACAAAACAATTAATATTGGTGTTTACGTCAAAGGAGTTACACAAAAAGGTGAAGATGACTTCTATGCCGTGATAAAACACATTAATGAATTGACTTACAATTATTTAGTCCATGCAAACAAAGTTGTGGTATTTTATTGTGAATTGTTTGACACATTTAATAGATGGACACAAATTGATCCAAAATATAAAATTGTTGACATAAGAATGGACAACTGGCCCAAAAAGTTTGATCCGTTGATTGTGACACATAATTTTAAGGGAATTGTATTGTGTACCCTCACTTTTACTTCCCACCCTCATATTCATGCGAAAAGACCATATTACCCTTAGTTTCATCTATAAAAATATTTTAAAAAAATTAACTTTTATTTTTTCACCCACTTCCTTCGAAACTTTGAAATATTTGAACTTGACCCTACCAAACCTTCGAAAGTTTGAAACCTCCAAAACTAAAAGTAAAAAAAAAACTCGAAAATTTCAAATTTTCGAAATTATTTTTCCCTTAGATTTTCGAAAGTTTTTATGATGATGAAACTTTTGAATTATATTTTTCCCATAAATACTGAAACTTTCGAAAGTTTCGTTCAACAACAAACTTTTGAAATACAGAAACTTTCAAAACTTTCGAAACTTTCGAAATACATAAACTTTCGAATAATATGAAAGTTTCGAAACATCAAATTTCAGAAGTTTGGGAAACGAAAGTTCCGAAATACATTTTTTTAATAATAAATAATAATAAAATTAATAGTAATAAATTTATAGTAATAAATAGTAATAAATTAATACTAATAAATAGTAATAAATTTTATACTTAATTTTTAAAATAGTAATAAATTTAATTAATAATAATATTATAAATTTATTTTTTAAAATAAAATTTTAATTATAAATTGATAATTCCGAAAGTTTCAAATTTTTTGAAAATTTGAAAGTTTCGAAAATTACGTTTCAGAAGTTTCAAATTTATCAAAACTTTCGAAGGTTTTTAGGTTTTTTGAAAAATTAAATTTCAAAAATTTCAAATAGAGAGTGGGAGATAAAAATGAGAAGATATACAGTATAATTTCCTAATTTTAAACAAGTTGATTAAGTTTCTTATTCTTCAATTCAACCGCATAAATAAGGATGTTGTGTTGCAATCAAGACAAACTCAAGAGATCAAGTTGAAATAGAAATAAACGTTCCCAATGAAGAAATATAATGATATGTTACTGAAGTAATAAACGTTCCCAATGAAGAGATCAAGATAATGATATGTTACTGAAGTAATTGAAGTTTAATCAGTCATAGGTTTGGTTGACCGGCAAGTTGATGGTGAGCTAGTTGATCTTCATACTTTGTCGTCTTTTAATCAATTAGATGACAAATAATGTGATATGATATATAAAAGTGAAGAGTTCATTGGGATGTCTGCATACAATATTAACGAGTGATTGAGAAGATGAGAATATATGTTTTGAATAAAATACTCATGTATAGTATTAGTATGTGTAATGGTTTTATGAAGTGTAATGCATCAAAATACATAATTATAATCACAATTATAAGATTTATTTGCTGAAATTTTACCATTGTTTTTATGTTCTTATTTGCTACAGGAGAGAAGTTTATTTGTTGTTTTATACAACAATGACTTAAATATGTTTATGGTTATCGTAAATATGATTTATTTTAATTTTAGTTTATGTAATTTTTATTTATTTATACCATGCAATTAAAAAAACTTTTTAAAACTTCATTAATGTATTTTTTTTAAATAAAAAATATTGATGTAACAAATTTTTATTAATATTACACGTGTTAATGGTATCAATGATGTTGATAAGAGTATTTAAAATTATTTAAATATTATTTTATTTTATTATCATCTCTTTTTATCAATTAATTTACTTTACTTTATCTTTATTTTAATTACAAACTAGTAAAATATCGGTGTAGATTAGGAATACTACATCTTACTATATTTTTCTCTAAGGTAATAATTAAAGAAAATTAATTAAAATTTTATTATCTTCTTTATACTATAGACAAAAGGAGTTTATTATAGTTAATAACAACCTC
>JBBPBT010001455.1:1185853-1239087 GCA_037974875.1 Cicer bijugum
AATTTGATATTCATTCTATTTTTTTTTATTAAATATTTTTATTTTTTATAATTTAACATGTATCCCATAAACTAGTTTATTTCTTTATAAAATTATAATTAATATTCAATATATATCTCATATTTTTTTTTCAATATTGAAACTCTTCTAAACCATCACATCAAAACTGAAACACTTTATTGGTTCCATGCAAGGCTATGTAAGAAAATATAAGAAAGTGCGTTGAAGTGAGATTAAAAATGTGAAACATAATTGATTCTTTGGTATTTTTATTGGAACTTGATAATTTAAACTCTTTGTATACATAGTAGCCCTTGTCTTTGTAACCTAATAAATAATTGTAATAATAGAAATTGAATTGATAACTTAAATCTCTTGGAATCTTTTCTTGAATATGATAGATTATGTAAATAAACATTAAGACTTAATTGCAGTTTTAATCATCTATTTTAACTGAATTGCGAAAGTAGTCTTCCATTTTGTTTTTCTCTAGTTTTGATCCCAAAAACATAATTATGCTTTAAAACTTGATGAAATTTCATTTTTTAAAACTATACTACACCATTTATAATCATAGATTTCATGTACAATTGTTGCAAATGAGATCTTGAGGCATAGTGTAACTTAAATAAATGCAAAAAAAAATAAATGAAATTTCATTAAATTTTGTACCAAAATTTTATTTGGGGACCAAAACTGGAGAGACACAAAATAAGGAGACTACTTTTCCAATTCAGCTAAAATAGAGAGACTAAAACTACAATTATGCCTAAACATTAATATATAACATATATTAATTTAACTAAATCATATAATATATTATGATTTCTGTTTTAATATCATTTTAAATAAAGCCTTATTTGAAAATTCAATTACAAAGGAGAAATATTAGATGGAGATGTCCCAAGACCTTGTAAAAGTTTATGATTTATAGCCAAAAACTTTCATAATATTTAAATCAATGCTTGCACATTTTCGGCACTTGTATTACTCTTCTCTTCTTTTTACCAAAACCTCAAACACAATTTACCTCAGTTGCATCTACTATTACTTGCACCAAATATACTTAAAAAAATCCACCACTAAGTTTTTCAAATTTCACCAAAAGAGATGTAATCAACATTTCTAGCTAATAGACACGAATAGTTCTATATATTTAATTAAATATATTCTGAAAATATAATTAGTTCTATATATTTAATTGAATATATTCTGAAAATATAATTAGTTCTATATATTTAATTGAATATATTCTGAAAATATAATTATAACTACACTCAATATTATAACGATAGTCTGTAGTTCACTCATGAGAATGATGGAGAAGAGAACAAAAATGTTAAAAAACAAGGAGTTGTAAAATGAAGCATCAATTTATGAGTTAAAGTCACATAAACATTAAATCAAACAAGTGATGAATGCAAAAATAAAAAAAATAAAAAAGTTTACACCAAAAGAAGGATGAGTAAACAGTACCTATAAACATAGGAAGGAAAATAACAAATTTATATCCAAGATACCAACAATGGAAGATGAGAATAATGATATAGAACCAATCACTACCAAATCAAGTTTTTTGAAGAACTTGCCATCAATAGTAGATAGTAACATAATTCAATAACAACATGTATGAGTCAAAATTGTGCACTCATAAGTAAAAATCCAAAATACAATAAACAAACTTAAGTGTGACATCAATTAACCAATTTTTATGATCCAACTTGTTCATTCTAGAATGAAAATAAGCGATTCTTTTGCTATCAATTTTGGAGAAAAAATGCATTTATTTTGAATAGACTTTAAAGAATACTTATTAAATTGTTGTTAAAAGATAAACACAATTTAAGTGGTTAAACATGATAATTCCGTTAATGTCCTTGATTAATGTTCTTATGATAAAATTAATTAGAACAATAATATAGTTTTAGTAGTATTTTTATTTTCTTAACAATCATAAACTCATCTTCAATTAGAAATCCTTAAATTCATCTACATCCAAAAACCAATCTTCAAAAACAAAACCTAGAAATTCATTTAAAAAATATAAACTTTATCTACCATTAAACTACCTTCTATATTTTCTCTTTGAGTCATTCGTCCCACCCGTTTTTCTCTCGCTTCCACCCAGAAATTCATTAAAAAACACAAACTCAATTCTTTCTTTTTGCAACAACAGTATTGCATATTCTAAGGGAGGAGGTTGAAGATCTTCGTACTAAAAATTAGAGTTCGTTTTAAAAAAACAGTCAATATTAGATTTAGGGTATTTTATTTAATAACCTATTTTTTTAAAAAAATATTAAAACACTCACTTTTGAAAAAAAATTATTAATATATTCTTTTTTATATAAAAAAAATCTTTTGAAAAGTCGTCATTTAAAATTTAGGTTTTTTTAAGAAAGTCGCCATTCAAAATGATTACTTATAACTAAAAAAAATATTTTGGTATTTGAATTTCAAAAAGAAGTATTTTCATATTTTTTTTAAAAAGGGTTATTTTAATAAAAAAATTAAATTTAAGTATTTTTATTAGAGAAATGAATGTATTTCTAATAGAAAATTCACAATTTATTTGATTTTTAATATCAAGTACACTGAGATATTTATAAGTACAACTAAAAAACTCTAGATACGTTTTTAGAGTTTTCTAATTAACACCAATTTCTCTAATTCTATATACTTCCCACAATTTTCTAGAATTAAACTAATTCTAAATTCTATATGATTTGAGACTTATCTAATTTGGAACTAATAATAATAATCTTCTCCAACCTAAAAAAAAGCCAGAAATAAACCACTTTCAACCTGGAAAAACCACAAAAATCAAGAAGTAAGCCACTTTCTAGGTGTTGCTGTTGTTGTACATGTGGGGATTGGAAAAGATGGAGGTGGATTTTAGATTCATTCAAACCAAAAAAAAAAAATAATAATAAATAAATAGAAGAAGAGTGAAATGATCAAGAACTTTGAGCGGGCGTTGAAAAGATGGACCGAAGATTCGCTCAACACTGAATGGTTGAGTTTTGTCGATGGAAGGTTCATAGCAATAGTTGAGTTTAATTTATACGTTTTGGAATTTTTTTTTGGGAGGGTTTGAGTATTTTTTTGGCTTTGAAGGAAAAAGAATAGTATAAAAATTGAAACTGATACTTTAATGATCACTGATTTTTTTTTTTTTTGGACTGAAATGATCATGCCAGCCTCAATTATCTAGATCAAATGAGATGATAATTTTTTGATTTGGGTTGAATTTTTTAATTATATAATTGATTGAGTTGTTATTTAGTTTTTAATAATATAAAAATGTATAGTCAGCAACTTAAATTCTGGTTTAAGTGCCACTTCACAAACCAATAACAGCAACAACATGAATAAGAGGAAGCAAAGAAGGAGGAGGAGCAAGTACAATGATCGTATGATCAACGAATTGTTAGATACTCTAATGGACGATATGTAATATGGATTTCATTTACTTTAATTTACTAAGTACTATTTTAAATTAATATTTAATTTAAAAATTTAGATTCTTACCGTCTAAGATTGAATTTAAACGGATGAGGATCATCCTTGAGACGAACTACAATTCTAGTCCTGTACTTGAAGAGGCTACTACAAATAGACTTTGGGAGCTGTTGTTGGACGAGGGAAAGCAAACAAAGCGTATGGCTATAAAAACTTGGCCCTTAGTAGGGGAGAAAGAAACATTTATTAGCAAATTGTTGATGGAGAAGGCTCTACTCATTGCCCACAATTAACTCTAGAAATGTTCAACTTAATACAACAGATGAGTCAACAGTAAATCAACGGTTGAGTCAACAATGGTCACAAAGTCAAATTTAGGACACAAGAATTTAGGGTCCAACTACATGCACAAGAGGAGCGTGAAAGACATATGATGGAGAAACAAATAAAAAATGTATGAGATGATGCATAATAAACAAATAGCTTATGAAAGGAAGGAACGAAAGTTTTAGAATAGATGGATCTGAAACCGTCATCGCCTGTAGATGAACTTGCATCAGATGATGATGATGATGATTATGATGATGATTTGGAATGGGTCTTTATTTATTTTTTTATTTTTTTTTTATTTATTCTTGCATACTAATTATCTACATGTGTATGTAATAGTATTTGAATATGGATAATTTTATTTATCATACTAGATTTGGATAATTTTATATTTTTGCCAACAATAGATAATTTTATTTTACTATGAAAGATTTATATAATTTTATTTGTGTTTATTTAAATTTATTGCATATTTAGTATTTATTTTGCAATTTTTTTCAATTAATCTAAATAAATTATTTAGTTTTATAATTATTTTGAATTAAATTTTTATTTAAGAATATTAAATATTTTAATGAAAAAAAAATACTCATTAATTTGCGAGGTTTCTTAAGAAAACGTATAAGCAAAAAAGTCTAAATTTAAGATTTATCAGAAATAAAGTTATTATGTAACGTTGAGCGATAAAATTGTATTTTGAATTTTATGATTTTCGAGGAATATTTTGAATTTCAAAATTTAATTTGCGAGGAACTTTATTCCTAACAAACGTTTGAGAATGAAATTGAATTTTAGTTCATTGCAAATGATAAAACCAATTTCTCTATAAAATACATAATCCTTTTCATTCTTTTTCATCACTCATTTTTATTTCATTCTTTCATCTTTTTCTATCTTTTTTTCACCAGCAGTGCAATTGCTAGTAGTGCGTTTATCCTTGGTTGGAAAACAAATCGGGCTTGTTTTCTTTTTCTTCCCTTGTCTAAGTTATCTATCTCTCTCTTCTTTACTATTTATTAGCTTGAGTTTTTTTCACAAGAAGTAACTGTATGGCTAATGTGTTTGTAGTAATTTAAAAATCTTGGAGTTGCTCATATTCCACTCCCACATAAAATGCAAAAATTTTCTTTCGACTAAAACTTGATCTTGAAATTGCAGTCAAATCAACATCAACTAGAAATATGACATAATAGCCTAAAGACCTATCAAATATCGATTTACTAGTTGTATTATTCGAGAAGATAGTTGTATTATCCTAGAAGATTGATGTTGATGATTAGGATTAAATTGATGAGTCCACGTCAAGAGTTTTAAATATCAATGGTGAAAACTTGTAAGGTCCTCAACGGATGAGAAAGATAACACATAATGTCTTTTACCAAGTGAGATCAAACCCCATTTACTCAAAGATTTTCATTACTCAAGTAATTTGTCCCCCAATTCTTTAATCTTTAATGATATTGCACCCTTTGTCCAAATTATTAGACCATGAAGGTTGTTTTTATATGCCTTAAGACTTGCACTATATTCCTTTTCATGAATAGTAATCGTTATTTGTTCACCTTTCATGCATGGATGTGGTAGTTAACTGATCGAAATGTCACAAACATTGCTGCTAAGAGCTTGCGCAAAATACCTTCTTGGTTTTGCATCACTCTCCTTCATTGTGTTACAAACTTCAGAAGGATTTAGGATGGACCATATCAAGACCTTGCATGCCACTCGCTACCCTGTTGTCGGTGGATGCATAAGGGTCGTCGCCCATGACACATAAAATCCTTGTAACAAAACAAAACACACATCTATGATATAAAAAAATCCCAGCAAAACCCACGATGGCCTAGAGGTAAAACCATGATTCAAAACAAAATAAAGAAGATACAATGGCGCAAAAGTTGGCAACGAGAATAAAGGCGTATTTGCACAATGGCATATTTGCATCTTATTGTCATTGTTTTGTACATGCATTTTTAGTTCAATTGGTTAAAACTTCTTTTGTTTGGTTTAGTTTTTATATGAATCTGCTTTGGTAGTTCTTGTTTGGTGGGAAGGAAGCACATTTGTGTTGAAAATGAGGTTTGAATGATATGGTTTAAAGATGGATATAATTTGAAAGAAATTTGGATGCAAACACAAAGGCAAAAAGAACCACGGGTAGAGTGTGTCAACTAAACCATGCCTCTCGCTTTGCTATTTCGCTGAGTCTGGGAAGAAACATGACTAGGGCATGTCATCTGACATAGTCGTGTTTTGTGATAAGATTATTGTTTTCACGCTTTATTATGAAATACAACAAGGGTGTGAAAGTTGCCTAACCAGTGTTTCGTAAGCTGGAGCTCATTTTCTGATTTTCAGTTTTATTTTAATTGGGCTTGGACCTCTTTGTTGCCTATTATAAACAGGACTTAAAAAGATGGTTTTAGGGTTATGAAATTCAGACTTTGGGTGGTGCTTTGGAGGCTAGGATCAAACTCTTCTTTCTTCTTCCTTCTCTAATTTCCCGATTTGAATGTTCTTAATATGTTTCATGGATTATTTTTCTATGATGTTTGAGTGGATTTCGTATTTCTAAGATTTGACATAGCCTTTGATACATTCATGATGATGAATTTATTATTATTATTATTATTATTATTATTATTATTATTATTATTATTTTGTTAATTATTGAATTACTTTAGATTTAATATCTATTGAACATTCATGTTATGTAAATTTATTGGATCCCTGATTTGCATAATCATATGTATTAGGGGAAGCATCGAGAGGTGAACCTTAGTACTGGAACTGTAGGAATTGAACTCGGACTAAAATTACCAGAATAGGTTTGGGCTTTTGAGGAATCAATGAATTATCATAAAACTTAAAGTGTTCAATCTAAATTTAATTATCTCGAAAGGCAGAGTTGGTTTAATTGGGCATAGATCTTGTCTCTCGAGAGGGAATAGGATAATTCACCTTTAAAAGAGATTCAATATTAATAAAAGGTAAATCGATCTTGACTCATTTGTTATAATTGACAAACCCCTTTCTAAAAAATCTTCTCAATATTATTAAAATTGTCTTTAGTTTCTTGCGTTTTATTTTATTCTTACTATTTCATTGTAACAAACTTTCTCTTAACAAAGTTACTTGTTTCCTTAGTTTAATTAAAATATAATTAATTGGTACTCCTAGATAGAATCTACGTGGATTCAATATTTTTACTACTTAAACAAAACCGTTCACTTGCGAATTTCTCACATCAATTTTTTGGCGCTGTTTTTGGGGATTGTGTTTTCTTTTACTATTAATTTCATTATTGATTTATTTAAATTAAGGAGTTTTTTTTTCATGATGTGTTATAAAAAAATAAAAACAAATTCATTTTGTGTTTTGTTTTGTTTTTGTTTTGTTATTATTACCTTTTGCTTTTCACATGTGATTTCTTTTCTTTTATGCAAAGAACCTAAAATCTTGGATTTGATGTTAAGATTGATCCCGAGATAGAATGGACCTTTCATAGAAGAACAAGGCAACAAAGAAAAAAGGTTAGAGAGATTGGTATGCCTATATAATCATGGCAGCCAGTGATGATAAAAGACCTTTGAAGGACTATGCAGCCTTGACTGCTTGGGGATTGTTAGACCATCCATAGAAGTTAGCAATTTTACTATACCTTCTGCCTACTTTCTATTATAAATAAAAATCAGTTCAGAGGGTTGCCGAATGAAGATCTGAATAATGGTGTTGAAGAATTTGTGATAGCATGTTACAATATAAGAATGGAATGTCTCATTTAGATGTTATTCGGCTTCAAGTGTTCTCCTTTTTCTGTCAGAAAGAAAGCCAAAGCTTGGTTGAAGCCATTGTCAGCCAATTTGGTTACTACTTGGGATCCATTGGAAAAAGCCTTTGAGGATTTTTTTTTCCCTCAGATTGTATACCATAGATCTTAGATAATAGGTTTTCTTCAAAAGGAAAGAGAAATACTAACAAAAACTTGGTAGGATTATTGGAATCTTGTCCTTACCATGATCTTGAGAAATGACTCATTATTCATAATTTTTTATAATGGATAGCAATATCCTTCCAAGGTAACTCTTGATTCTGTTGCTGGAGGAGCTTTGATGATTAAGCCACTCGGTGAAGCCTATGATTTCATTAAAATTGTGGCTACAAATCATCACCAATGGGGCAATGAAAGAGATAATAACCTAAAAAAGATTTCATCAAGTTTGAGGTAGATGGAGTTGACTTGATCATGACAAATTTGATGCCTTGAACAAACATTTCGTTAAATTTTAAAAGGGTAAGGCAAGTGGTAATATTGTGGGTACCTCCAATGTTTCAAGGACATTACCTTGCAACTTACGTCCACTTATGCTAAGTTTCTAAAAAGACATTTTTCCAAATAAGATAAAACTTGAGGAGTATGAGACCGTGTAGCTCAATTGGTAATGAATATGAGATTCAAATTGTAATATCTTCTCTTATGAAAGTTATTAGAAATCTTTGTAATTCAATCAAGTACAATTATAATTAATTCTAAATGACCTGTGATACTTGAATCAAAATATGATTTTAATTGTAATATACTCTCAACGAGTTAAAATTTTAGGACAAACTTTATGCAAATCAGGCACAAGCTTGTAATCTTATTGTTAATCGACATAATAGTGGCTACCTTCTTAGTTAAAGAAAAGTCTGAAGAAACTTGTAATCATTTGTTCCTCAATAGCAAAATTGTTCTGAAGACTATAAGGTCTCTGGTGGATGTTTGGAGAAGTGGAGTAAATAATACTTGAGGAAAGTAGATTTGTATTATACAAACTCAACTTAATAGGCAAAGAAGCTCCAATTCTTATGGAGTCCATATATTGTACTTCTGGTTGTTTGTTGAGGCATTATAGTACATGTTTTCTAGAGACTTCATAATATTCAATGTCTGGAGAGGCAAGAAAATAACACTTAGATAGGAAAAACTAAAAGAATACTCAAGGTTACTCGTGAAGAAAGTTGACATCACTCAAAACACCAAATCTAAGACAAAACTAACTACGAGACACTTTATAATTACCATCTCTCCCTTTTTGATGATGGAAAATATTTAAAAAACTTGTGGATAACTTTGTTGATGAAACAATTTGTGCAAGCCAAATCTCCCTTTGAATTTGTACGTTAGTGCAAAAACACGAACACACTTTATATAATCCTTTAAAAAAATTGACAATGCTTCTTTCTCCCTCTTTGAAATGATCACAAAGAAAAAAAGCACCACAAAATCAGCCGTATGTAATAGTGTGGAATAGTTCTTGCGCAAAATTAATAGCTAAACACTTAAATAATTCTACCGTACAATTCAAAGTACACCATAAATGAATCGCAACACATAAAGCATAGAGAGGCAAAAGACAAAAGTACACCATAAAAAACCAAAGCATACACATAACCAAGAATTAATACAAAATCAACTCTAGTTCACTAAGATAAAGCAACATAATTCAAAGTATATAAATGAAAACTAAGGTTGAGGAATCATAAATAAACATGATATTTATTAAAGGAAGAACATGTTCACACTAGTACATTTTAATCTTTTTACATCGTCGATATTAGATCGGTTGTTATACATCCAATGTAATAAGCAAAACGGTGGCAAATTTGTTGTTATAATAAATTTTGTTAGATCTCCTCTAATTGAACTGTTCTAACAGTTACATTAAAAAAAATAAAACTACACAAAAAAAAATTGTACTAAATTTATTATTATAGTAAATTTTATTAGATATGTTCTAATTGAACTGATCTAACATACATATTAAAAATAAAAAGAAAAACTGCACAAAAAAGTTATGCAAGAAAAAAAAGTCAGTAACATATTTGTTATTATTACAAATTTTATTAGATCTGTTTTATTAGACCGATCTAACAAGTTTTTTTTTAAAAAAAAAAATTCCTAAATTAACCAAAGAATAAGAAATCAGGCACGCGTTCCCTTTCATTTTGCCTCTTCATCCTTCGTTCTTCATCCTTTCTTTTGCATACCCACAAATGAGTCACCCGCGAATCCAAACCTATTTTTCATCATTTTACCTTCGTTCTTCATCAAAACCAGCCACAAATTAAACACGTGCATCTTACCCGTGAAAACATTTTCATCCTTCCACATTTAACCTTCATACTTTAGTGAAATCTGAATCGTGAATTGTGAAAACGGGAATCAGCCTTCATCGCCGGCGACGAGTTGGTCCGGTGCAACATTTTTCTACTTCAACACCGACGACGAGTTTTCTTTGTCTTCCTCTTCCATCTATCAAGGAGCATTTCCGTTGAGAAGTGTCAATTTATTTCACTATCGAGAAGTGTTTGCTGCTTTCTCCAGTAATTTTCTAATAACTTTTGTTTGTTATTCAACAATCTAAAATTATTTCATTGTTAATTATTCTTATTATTAATCTTTAATTGATGGAGAAATTTGAAGGAGAAATTTCTACATAAGTGATGGTGAAATTTTGAGAAGTGATGATGCCTAAAATACTATAAAAGTGATAGAGAAATTTGAGTAGAAGTAGCTACCCAAATTTTCAACCATCCTTTAAAATTGCATGTTATGTGTTTGTAATATTGTCTCTATTAATAATATGTTCTGCACATTCCCTGCATGCTACTGACCAAGTGCCACCCCTCTCTTTAATTCTTTGTTCTATTCAATTCATTTTTTTTAATTCAGCTTCATACTTTATATTATGATGAGAAATCTTAGACCAACTATATTTTTGGATGGTTTTAGTTACTTTAGAGCCATATACAACTAGTATAACTTTAAAACCATGTGTAGCAAGAGCATCAAGCGGTAACTAGCACAAGACTTTGAACAAAGATAATTAATTAATCAATATCTGCTTCACAAAGCACATCCAGTTATAGGAAGTTAATTCGGTTGTAAAAAAAAAAAGCAGAAACTTTGTTATAATGACATACCGTAGCAAATGCAGCTTATGGGATATTGGTTTCAATTTCTATATTGAATAGCCAACTAATCCAGAAGAATTAAGTTCAAATTACATAAACAACTATGTATATCAAACTCGAAATATAATTTGTATTGCTGCTTCAGTCTTATATCTTCATGCTTAGATTGCTTGCACCACTCTGCATGTGATGCCAGTGATTGTTGAGTGATTTCTGATTGGAAGTGGGCTTTATTTAGTGTGCTTATATACAATATGATTAAAGTGGCTTAGAAGTGACAGTACCACTTGTAGATGCTGATACATATCAAATGTAGGCTACAACTACCATGGTCCAACTGATAGATCATCATTAGCCACTTGCCATATTATACTTTACTCTTCAAATTTACGTGAGCAATGAATTATTTTTTTCATTATCCTTGGGAATTAGTATAAGAAACAAAAAGTCCCTTAAGTAAGACCTAGGAAGAGTATTTAAATGACAAATCACTACTTTATCAATCTCATATTTACAAAAAGAAATTTTCTTAAAAATAGTGTTATTTTTAATTTTCAAATAACTTTTTTTTTAATTGTACTCTTCATTTAATATCATCGATATTACTCTCAAATAACTATATGTGTTGATTTGGTGTAAGTGTTTTTTTTGTTTTAACTATGATTCCAATATCTGGACTCTGAATTGTTCTTGCAAGTTTTATCTTTAGCATACTTTGGGTCTTGAATAAATTTTCATTAATATAATTATTTGTTTATTTAAAAAAAATTATTAGTAAATAGAAAGTGTTGTGTACTTAGCGGAAATAAATACTAATGAAATGAAAGAACATGATTGTCTATTTGGCTTATACATGTGTATAATTAATTTAGTACCTATGAGATTTTTTATGGACCATTGTTTTAATTTATTTGTGTATCTAGAACAAACATAATGGGTTTTGTATGGACATTAGGAACAAGATGATGATGAGGAATGGGATTTCCATGAAATGCAAGAGAGATGTGATCTAACATATTTTTGTGTGTTTAATTGATCAACATTCTCTAAGTTTTAACTATATAGTCTTACATCAAGTCATGTGAAGACATTTTTTTCTTTTGCACATTATTATTTATTTGTGATATTGTCACTGTTAATAATAAGTCTAATGCTATAATTTTAAAGGGTATTATGACAGCTGCTTAAAACCTTGTCACCGAGTAACTCCTAGGTCGGTCTAACATTATTTTTTACTAGCCATCCTTGATTCGATTTTTTAGTGTAAGAGTTATTTTATAAAGGTAATTTAAGCCTTTCAAATTTAATAAAAATTTATCAATATATACAAGAATAATTATGTAATTTTACCATTGTATATTTTTTCAGAAGTAGTTATGAATCGCAGTTGGATGAGTGCTAATCAATTGAGTGAAGAGTATGAAAAGGGAGTTGAGGAGTTTTTACAATTTGCTTTAAAAAAACTTCCTGAAAGTAAACGAAGGTTTTATTGTCCTTGTGTTATTTATTTGAATGAAAATACATTACATTTTGAGGAAATATGAAGTCATCTTATTTGTTCTGGGATTGACCTGAACTATATAAGATGGATATGACATGGTGATTCGTTAAACATGTCAAATACCTCAGAAAGAGAGGAAGTTGATGTAGATATGAATGATCAATTAAAGGACATGATACGTGATGTTGGAGAAGAGTCCTTTAACCGAGCACATGTATATGATAAAGAAGAGCCTTTGTATCCGGGGTGCACTAACTTCACACGGTTGTCTGCGGTATTGAGATTGTTCAACTTGAAGGCGAGAAATGGATGGACAAATAAAAGCTTCATTGAATTACTTCAATTGTTGAAAGAAATTCTCCCAGAAGGTAACACATTGCCGAATCGTAACTATGAGGCAAAGAAGTTATTGTGTCCAATGGGCATGGAGTATAGGAAAATACATGCATGCCCTAATGACTTTTTATTGTATAGAAATGAGTTTGAAGAGTTGACTAAGTGTCCTAGGTGTGGACTATCACGCTACAAAATGAAGGATGGTGATTCCATTTATGACGAAAGCTCAAAGAGACCTCCTACGAAGGTGTTATGGTATCTTCCAATAGTTCCAAGGTTCAAACGTTTGTTTGCTAATATAAATGATGCAAAGAATGTAAGATGGCATGCCGATGAGAGGAAGCGTGATGGACAACTTTGTCACCCAGTTTATTCTTTGCAATGGAAGAAAACTGATGATTTATACCCAGAGTTCGGAAATGAGCCAAGGAACCTTAGGCTTGGACTTGCTACAGATGGAATGAATCCATATGGAAATTTAAGTAGTAACCATAGTTCATGGTCTGTTCTACTAGTTATCTATAACTTACCTCCTTGGATTTGCATGAAGCGTGTAACACCCAGTTTTTCAAAGCGATGGTGTATTTTTTTTTCAAAAGAAATTAAAAATTCAACAAGGAAAAGTTAATAAAATAAAACCTTTGGATATATATATATAACAAAGCCATTAAAATTTATAAGCAGCGGAAAAGTTTTTCAAAATATAAATTCAAAGCATGTAATGTTGTCAGCAATAGTACAGGTACATCCTTTCAACTTTACATAACGGTAGCCCAAAAAGAAAGACATATGTGTCCTGAGTGACAATCTAGTCTGATCATTCTATACATAACAAAAAAACTATATGTCTTGAGTAATCTCCACGCGCCCCGTGAGATTCTCCTATCGTAGCACCAATCAAGCACTCCCATCCACATTCCCATCCGGAGGGTACGGACCAGTAGGATCATCCCGACTTTCATCTGAGAGCAAAGCCCAGATTTCCACAATAGTTGTAAAAGGGTCACCAACCAAAAATTAACAGTTAACACATAACATTTACTTTTCAATGCACAAATAACCTTTTCAACTTATCATGCATCTCAGAAGGGTTTTCCATATGCTAAAAGTTCATGTCATGCTTGCCAAATGTAAATGAAAGCAAAAGAAAGTTCTCAATCCATCAAGTAATACGTAACTCACCAAAACATTGATAAATCAATTGAACAATCAATCATCTAACTCAAAATAAGATTTTCCACTAAGCCAATCGATCGGGGAAATCAATTTCCTGAAAGTTTTTAGTGAAAACTGAACTCTGGACATAAATCAATCGATTGGGTAAATCGATTGACTCAATCGATTGGGTAAATCGATTTTCTGACAGACAGAGCCCCTGTATTGAATCCAATCGATTGGGTAAATCGATTTTTGGAAAATAAAGCCCCTGACTTGAATCCAATTGTATCCAAATCGATTTACCAAATCGATTTCTTAAATGATTTTGAAACACTTCTTACAAATCGTGAATGACAGGGCCCCTGTAACTCATCAAATCGATTGGGTAAATCGATTTCCCTGTGTATTCTTTCAAAAATACATAAATTAACTCAATCACATACAAACACCACTCCAAACCTTAACACTTAGCAATACCCATACAAGCACCACGTCACAATCTGAATCAAAACACACTTACACATAATTTCAAACCATAACACTTAGCAAAATCAACACAATCATAATTTGAATCAACCACGACTCGTGTGCCGAGCACCCTAATGCAATGCGTATATGCCAAAATGCATGGACTCGGAATTCCAAACCAAAACCCTCCTCGAAGGGCCGTAAATCGTAATTGTACAAAGTACCAATTACCGAGGTGCCACCTATCACGGGTCTGCATGATTTACTAAAAAGCGTAAACCATAAACGTATTGCCTATCACGGGCCTGTATCGTTTACCAAGGTGCCACCTATCACGGGTCTGCACGGCTTACTAAAAGAACGTAAATTGTAAAGGTACCGCCTATCACAGGCCAAAGTACTCTTTACTGAGGTGCCACCTATCACGGGTCTGCACAATTTACAAAAAACCGTAAGTCGTAAATGTACCGCCTATCACGGGCCAAAGTACTATTTACCAAGGTGCCACCTATCACGGGTCTGCACAACTTACAAAAACGTAAATCATAAATGTACCGCCTATCACAGGCCAAAGTACTATTTATCAAGGTGCCACCTATCACGGGTCTGCACGATTTACAAAAGCATGAAACTGCATGAGCATATACTGACTCCATTCACAACAATCGTTAAGCAAATGCAGTTATTAAAAGATTCCCCATTTTTAACACTCATTTGACTTAAATGATTTCCACACAAAACATTCAGTAAACAAGTCATTAAGAGATTCCCCATTCTTAATACTCATTTAACTGAAACGATGTTCAAAACAAACATTAAGTAACTAAGACATTAAAAGATTCCCCATTCTTAACGCCCAGTTAACATAAACGATTTTCAAAACAACTTCAAGTAAATAAGACATTAAGAGATTCCCCATTCTTAATTCTCATTTAACCTAAACGATTTTCCAAAACACACATTGAGTAAACGAGACATTAAGAGATTCCCCATTCTTAATACTCGTTTAACTCTAATGGTTTTCACGACAACATTAAGTAAATAAGACATTAAGAGATTCCCCATTCTTAATACTCATTTATCTTAAACGATTTTCACAAACTCTCATTAAGTATACAAGACATTAAGAGATTCCCCGTTCTTAATACTCGTTTAACTTAATGGTTTTCAAATCCCACACAAAAACAAACTCAAACGTACATTCACATTCAATCCATAACTGACACAAAATCATTTTTCCACACAAGCCACACAAACACGTCTCAAACATGTTATCAAATTCCATCCAAATCAATCAATGATTCACACCAAATCACATCAATCAACAACATCAAATATGAACACGCCAAGTACGATGAACACAAATCACGAATTCATAACACTCAAATACATCAAATTTCATTTACTCAAAATTATACATAAATGAGTTAAATTCATTTTCTCCAAATCAATACTTCAACCCTAACAAAATTCTATTCCACACAACCACAGATAAGTCCCTAAATGCAAACTAAAAGTTTGGAAGGAGCCCTTACCTTCACTTTAGCTTTTACGTCCGATTACGGTACCGTGAGCAAATCCGGTAAAAACCTCCGCTCGCAACGCCGCTTTCAAAGTTAGCTCACTAGCACCGTAGTGTAGTGGTGAGCAACTTTCCCTTCTATCACTTCTTGAAACGACGCATAGATCTAGATGAAACGGGGAGATTTGAGTTTGAATCCCTAATACCGTTTTTCTCCGTTTTCGAATCAAAGAGGAAGAGTGAAGTTGAGAAATCCTTGTCCTATAACCCACTATCAATTTCGAACTCTAAGGAAAGAAAAGAAAGCAAAAACGAGCAACAATGGGGGGAGGGAGAAAAATGGTGTTCGCGAGGCAGAGGAGGAAGACGATGGAATTTCTATTTTTTTCCCTCCTTCTCTTTTCCTTTCTTCCTTTTTCTTTCCTTTCTATTTGCTTTCTCTCCAATTCCTTCCTTTCGTTTTCTATATATATATATATATATATGTATATATATATATATATTAATTATAAATAACAAATATCTCAAAATATTTAGATATTTATTAAATTACCCTTTCGCTCATAACGCATTAAACTCTTTGCGAAAGATTCGCCGCAGTTAATTTGATTTATTTATCGACGAGTAATTCTAATCGGGCATCAAAATACCTTTGGATCATATAAACTCCATAATATTAATAACTTTGGCTAAAAAGCCCCTGAGTTCAATACCAAAATCCATTAAAATACATAAAGTACACTTTAAAATTATGGGTCTTACAAAGCGTAAATACATCATGTTATCAATGATGATTTCAGGTCCAAAACAACCTGGAAATGACATAGATGTTTATCTAAGTCCATTGATTGAAGATTTGAAAATGCTTTGGGAAGGTGTTGATGTGTTTGATGGGTATTCTAGTGAATATTTTAAGATGCGTGCAATGCTATTTTGCACAATCAATGACTTTCTTGCATATGGAAACTTGTGTGGCTATAGTGTTAAGGGACATAAAGTATGTCCTATATGTGAAGAAGGAACATGCTACCAACAATTGAAACATGGAAGAAAAACTGTTTATGTTGGGCATCGAAAATTTCTCAAGTCTAATCATTCATACCGTAAGTTGAGAAAAGCGTTTATTGGACACCAAGAGCAAGGAATTTCTCAAAAAGCCTTAACTGGGGAGCAAGTTTATCAACGGGTTAAGGATATAAATGTTATCTTTGGAAAGAACCAAAAACAAACATATGAGAAAAATATATGGAAGAAGAAGTCTGTGTTCTTTGATCTTCCTTACTGGTCTAGTCTAGATGTAAGACATTGTCTTGATGTGATGCATGTGGAGAAAAATGTGTGTGATAGTGTAATTGGAACACTTCTCAACATTCAGGGGAAAACAAAGGATGGCTTAAATTCTCGTCTAGACATGGTTGATATGGGTATACGACAATAATTAGCTCCACAATCAAAAGGTAAACGAACATATTTGCCTCCTGCTTGTCATACATTGTAAAAAAGGAGAAAAGATGCTTTTGTGAGTGTTTAAGGGGAATAAAAGTGCCACATGGCTACTCCTCAAATGTCAAGAGTCTTGTGTCAATGAAAAATATGAAATTAGTTGGCTTAAAGTCTCACGATTTCTATATTTTGATGCAACAACTACTACCAGTGGCTTTACGTGGCATATTGCCTAAAAAAGTAATAGAGGTCTTAACTAGGTTGTGTTTATTCTTCAACGCTATTTGTAGCAAAGTCATTGATCCTCAAAAATTAGATGAGTTGGAAAATGAAGCTGTTATTATCTTGTGCCAACTAGAGATGTATATATTGAATAACACTGATGAAGTTCAACCTTACCTTTCTACTCATAAAAGCATTGTGAAGGAAAATTATCCTAGAATGAATGAAAAATGGTTGTTGAATGAGCATAACAAGACTTTCTTAAAGTGGTTTAAAGAAACCATTTTAACCAACAATACTACTTCTGATACACTAAAATGGCTAGCAAATGGGCCTTACTTTGATGTCATAACTTGGACTGACTACAATATCAATAATTTTACATTCTACACAAAAAGTCAAGATGATAGTAGCACCATGCAAAATAGTGGGGTTATGGTCGTAGCTGAGTCCATGCATTTCTCTAGTTCAAAAGATAAAAACCATGTTACAGCATCCATACCTTACTTTGGGACCATTGAAGAGATTTGGGATGTCGATTTCATTAAATTTAAAGTTTCTGTTTTTAAATGTAAATGGATTGACATCAATAATGGTGTTAAAATTGATGAATTTGGTTTTACATTAGTGGACCTTGAAAAGGTAGCGTATAAGGATGAGCCTTTTATTATGGCATCCCAAGCAATACAAGTGTTTTATGTTAGTGATCCTTCTAACAAAAAATGGTCAGTGGTTCTCCAAGGTAAAAGTTTTCATGGACCAAATAAAAGTCTAGATTCAACGCTAGATATTTTTTAGACTCCTCCATTCTCACAACGAATACTTACTTTCGTTGAAGAAACTATACTGGACGATGAGTATGCTACTCATGATGATCATCAAGAAGGCATATGGGAGAATATTCAAACATATGACTCGTAAGAAATAAAATGGTAATAATGATAACTTATCTTACTAAATTCTAATAAATATCTCTAGAGGAAGTTTAAACTTTGAGTTTAATTTGTATGCTTCAATGTAAAACATTTTATATTATCAATAAATTATAACCACTCGTGTCTATTACTTTAAAGATAATTATGATATAAATTAAATAATTTTAATTTAAAAAAGTTATGATTTAATATTAATATAAAAATTGTTTATACCAATTATATATAAATTATATTGTTTAACTTCTGAGACAAAGATATAAGCTATAAGATTAAACTCTCAACACCTTTACGGACGTACATATATCTTGACAACGGCCATTGGGAAACTGAGCACCTTGGTCGTGTTCGTGTTGTTGGTCGAGGTGTGGGGATTCGACAATACTTTGGATCACGTTCTCATTATGCCTCCACCCCACCAGCTTTCAGTAGCCACCAAATAGAGGAGCTTACTAATGTGATTAAAAATAAAGTGTTGTTGGAGCTATCACAACAAAACCCAAATTTGTTCATGAAGGGAAGTTGTTCTGTTCAACTACCTATACCAGAGGATGAGGACAATGACATTCCAAAACAATGTAAATTGTACGTTGATAATAATAATTTTGTAGTGGCATATGCTGATGCGTACAAGTTGGGACCCACTTTACACAATCAGTTGTTAGATAATGATATGGTTAGGGTGCTGGTTACCAAGGTTTTAGATGCAAATGCTCAAGTACCTATACCCACTGATGAGGTGACAAAAGTTGGACATGCTTCAAATACTTTCATTCAATGGCCAAAAAGACTTTTGCGGCTTGTTTCTAACAAGGTATTCATTACTTATGTCTTTTTCTATTTACACTTGAAATATTTTAAATGACTAATTTTTTATCTTTAATTACTTAGGAGGTTGACATATGTATGAAAGTTGACGTTCCACTCAATAAATCTGAATCTCAACAAGATTGTATTCAACAATTGTTGTTAAAGTCGATGAGTATATCATTGTCTATAGAGCTAAAATTGGAACATGAGACAAGTGAAGTGTTTGTTCTTGGACAAAGCGATATAGTAGAGTTATGTATGAGTAATCAAGAGTTGTGCATCACTATTATACAAATATGGTTAACGTAAGTACATTTAATTTGTAAAATTAGTCAAAAAATTAATTTCATTTATAACAAATACTTATTTTAATTTATTTATTTTAATATCTTAGATATATGCATCGCCTTTGTATTGACTTGGGCAAGAGTGGCGTGTATGGATTCATTGATCCATGTTTCATTCAGAGTGAATGTGATTCTTTTGGGGCTCAAAAATACATACAAAACAAGTTGCATAAGGATCAAAAAGAGTGTTATCTGTTACCTTATCTCAACAAGTAAGTAAAATTTTATTATAATTGATCCATTACAAGTTTATAACATAAATTAATGTACTTAACACTTTTAACTTTTTGCACAATGTAGTTGTCATTGGCAATTGCTCGTTATTTGTCCTAAGAAGAATATTGTAGTCTTCCTATGTTCGTTGGGATGGAAACCAAACAAAAATATCATTCACATCGTCGATTTGTAAGTGTTTATTGTATTTGTGATATATGTATTTCAAATGCACATTTAGATCTTTTTAGAAATGACTATATTGGCCTTCTACAAATCCAATTAAACATTGTTGTGTTGGAACAAAATGGAAATGCTTTAAATAAATGTCCATCCAACAAATAAGAATAGAATTCATGAGTAGAGTCTACTTAAGAAGTAGTGTACGATAAACTAGTGTCCCCTAAAACGTCACAATATAGTGCATAATGTATTGGGCTCATCCCACCTGGACATGTGCACCACAACAACTGGTTGGGACTGGTATTGTGAGTAGTAATGAGGCATATGCATAGACACATAAGATATTTGATCCAAAGTCACCGAGTCGGGCTTTTTATTTTGTTCGGATTTTTTTTCTGCGGGCTTCTTTGGAGCATCCTGTTTTGGAGGCGCTGGGCCGAGAGGAGGCCCAATACTTACAACTTCGGCATGTTTCCCCACTTTCCTTATTCGAACTATTATTTCATATGGGTCTGCATCCCCTGTTACAGTTAATGTTCCCTTCCCTTCATCAGCTTCAATTTTATCAATCCATGTAATTCAATTTAAAATAATACAAGACGTTAGTTTAAACCTTTTTGTCTTTAGGCATTTTAGAAAGAAAAAAGAGTGTTAAGTATATTTCGAACATGTTTGATGACACAACATTATTGTATATCAACACTTTTTAAGAGGCTTATGACTTTAAAGGTAGTGAATAATATAATAATATAATTAAACTTTATGTGGTTTATTTGCAACAATAATTTTTTTTCCTTTATTGCATTGATTAAAATATGCTATTTTTTTATTTTATTTATTTATATGCTAATTCATCTTTATGTGATTTTATTTGCTACACTTTAATGAATATTTCATTTTTGTAGAGCTTTGGGTGAATATAATAAGTTGCGAAAATTAAGAAAGAACAAGCCCACATGGAGCATTCCCATTATAAGTTGTTTAGATTATATATATAGAATTTCAATTATAATTTATATGTTTTTATCTATATAATATTTACTCATTATAATATTAAATTTTAGTGCCAAAGACAACCTAAAGATTATGAGTGTGGTTACTGCATTATCATACATATGTTGAACATTGTATCTAGTGGTCTTGTTGATTCATGGATGCGGGTATGTGATAGATTTTTTCAAAGTTAGTATTAATTAACTACTTATGATTTTTATGGTCACATGATTTAGATAACTTTGTTATTTCAATGTTTATAATTCAGATATTTGGAGAATCAAAACCATTCGAAGATGAAGAAATAATGAATGTCCGACAACGTTGTGCAAACTTGATTCTTGAACTAATAGAAAATGCTTGAAGCACGTTTATCATTTTAGTATCTTTAGACTGTTAATAGAAGATAATGTTTTTTTTTTTTTAACTAGTGAATGTTATGTAGCTCTAAATTTGATAATTTAGATTTTGTAAAAAAATTATGACTCATTGTCATTGATTTTTAAATGTAAAACTTCGTATGAAGTTTTGTGTTTTGTGGTTGAATGAGAAATTCTAGTTAATAGTGTAATATGTGAAATTATGAGGATGCATATGTAAGGGGTGAACATTATGAAGAAAAAAATTAATAAATTAATTATTTAAATCGATTGGCTCAATAAATAAATAATTTTGAATATGACTTGTTATATTTGTTAAAATTTAACCGATTTAATAAATGAATTTTGAATTTGACTTGTTATATTGGTTCAAATTTAATCGATCTAATAGATTAATTTTGAATTTGACTTGTTATATTGGCTCAAATTGAACCGATCTAATAAATAATTTTTAAATTTGACTTGTTATATTGGTTTAAATTCAACCTATCTAATAAATCATTTTTGAATGTGACTTGTTACATCTATTATTATAGCTGATTTAATAATTAACTATTTATTACAACGCTTGATGTTAGATCGTACAAGGAGGCGATCTAACAAGTACGTAGGAACCGATTTAATTGCACTAGTGTAAAAAAAAAAAACATTAACTCAAGTAACAACTAAAACAAACTTGTTAAAGAAAATACATCAAAATGCGAAGAATTGATATATTAAACACATTTAGTTCAACAATGAAAACATAAAATATATATTGCATTCACATATGAGACAATTTGATCCATATTTAAAACAATTAAGACACAAAAAAGGACACTTACTTGAACTAATTCTACAATTTGAAAGTTAAGATGCCTACCTTTGTGTAAAGCTTATGAATTAGTCACAACAAAAATTATGACATTTGAAATTCTACCTTTGTTTCATATTATTTAGGTGGCCAAACCTTTTAAAAAAATACCCTTCAAATATGATAGGCCACCCTTCAAATATTTGAATTGTTTGATGCTCTCAAACATATCTACAAAAAGATTAAAGGGATTTATAGGTACCCAATTTTTGCTGGCCTCATGAATGCACACAATCCTCCCACTTGGTACTAAAAATTTTCTTATAAAATATTTATAGGATGCGTGTTTCATTTGTCCATAATAGAAGCAAGTAATATGTGATAAATGTTGTTTCTTAGATGTAAGATAATATTTATAAAAAAAAAAGAATTTATTGTTATAAGATTGATTTTAATGATTTAAATTTTCAAAGTTTGCAATTCAACTTCAAACTTAGAAACTCTTTCTTGCAACATGATATTCTCACTTTATAATGAACTATATTTTTTACATTTTGATGATTTATGAAAACAATATACTTTTTATGTAACTTGATGAACTAACTTTAATGCTTTGAATAAATCCTTTTCAAGTCTATCTATTTGACTTTTCAAATTTAAAATAGTTCTTCTTATATGACCCAAAATTTTGGTCATGAAGTTCTACAAAAGCCTTTTGTAATTTTTAATATGTAGGTAAAAGAAAAATAACATCTTATAATATTGAACTATTTAAGTATTTTTTGTGTCAGTACTAATTCCCCCTTGTGCGGTAATTCTAAGACGCTTCAATTCACTTGTGCCTTAATATGTGACCTCTAAGATCTCCCTCATTTATTGGGCAATTTTACAATAGAAAACCCTATAATATTCATTTTGTCCTAAATCGGACATGATAGTATTATCTTTCCAAATGTATTGAACTTTCTTCTTATCTAAATTTGTCCAATCCATTTCAAATATATAATTGTGATATCATCATGGATGATTGTCGGAACAAATGGCCCATTTTCAACACTTTTTCATACAACCAAATCATAAAAATGATACATATTTTTCATATATTCTTTCCAACATGAATAACCATCTCCGTTAAAAAAAAAAAAAGTGCTCTATTATATGTTCCCTTATGTTCCAAAATCACATTGGATGCCATCTCAATCTCAAATACTCTTGAATGGATTATTAGACTTTTTAAATTATTAAATAGAGCTCTTGATGCTAATTGTTAAACGAATGGCACCAAAGACTCTAGAAGAAGGGTTTAATAGTCGTTAATAAAAGTGTATTGAAAAAAGCTATGTATATTTGAAATTTCGTGCATAAACCTTAGAGAAATTGAAATAAATCGTCTAAATATTTGGACATTCCAAATAATAAGCTATTGATTGATTGATTCAAAAGTTATTTGATCAATCAACTAACGCTTAAAATTATTTCTCAATCCAAAATAAATGCTACTTATTGATAGAAAAAACTTAATTGAAAAGTTCAATTTAAAGACCATTCATGATGATTGAATTTTCTTTAAAACATATTTCAAAATTCATTCAATATCATGAATAGATTTGTTAGTCTATATCAAAATAGTAAAAAAATTTGTTAGTCTTCCGACAAAAATAATCAAAACAATATGAACAAAAACATATATAAATTAAAGAGATCATGGAAAGAAAAAATTCACACCAATATTTAAACTTGTTCCATTACTCGTCTTCATATTTTTATTTATGTTCATATTTTTATTTTTATAAAATAACATAAATTTATTAATTAAATAATATAAAACATTTAATTTCTATTATATCATAAAAGTTTATTTGTTGGTGTGCAATTATAGAGCCATGTGTCATGGTTCGTCATCTCTTTTTTTGTAACGTTGATTTGACGTTAGGAATTAAAGTCGATTGTCTCTTATTTTAAATGGACTAAAATCAAAAGGTAGTATATTTGCAGGGACCAAAGACATATTTAAATCTACGAAAATTTCTAAGATCAATCAACCATTTTTTACTGGGCTTGTACATTCATTCTTTGTTCCCTAACTACTTAAAACAAATTTTCTTGAAAATTCTTTGAGACCAATTTGAACCACTATCTTTAAAATGAAGACAACCCTTCAAAATTGCAAGATATAAACGCCATAGATTAATCACCAACTCTATATCTATAAAGAATCTTATATTCAAACCTTACAAGCTAAATCCAATTACACCAAACCACTCACCTATGGAACAATCACCCCGAAATTGGATACCCCACATAAGTTGTTTATCTCCAAAGAAACTCAATCGCAGTTGAACATGAATCTTTTTTTTTTTTTAATTTTGATGCAAATTTTGAATAAATGTTAGACGAAGATTAAATGAAAGTATTTACCTTTGAACTAAAGAATACATCAATATTTATAGAGACATGTGCAAAACTAGTATTTCAATTTTGAATTACGTAAATCGATTCATGACCTGTTAAGTGAACTCATAAATTTCTATGAGGTTTTGTAATCGATTCTCACATTAGGTAAGTTGATTCATTTGATAAGCACTTCTTGTATTGATTTTAGGACCTTTGTAAGTTCATTCACATGCATAGGAGTCGATTCATTAAATTAAAAATCACATATTTTTAACGAACTATATTACTTTTAAACATGCACCTAACAGTATGCATGATAAAATGTAGTTATGAATGATTTTTCAAATTTGATATTATTAGATATTGAGAATTGAACAATCAACCAAGGGATACAAAACCACCTAATTATACTCTAGTTTTGATATACATCAACGAACTAAGTGTATAGTAGGGAAAATTGCATTTACAAATGTTGTTGACTTCTTGATATGACGTATGTCATATAACAAGATAGTAATTTTTCACATGGCCATATGATTGTTCTTCAAAAAGTCCAGATGCTCTTCTTTACTTTCACACGAGGAAAACTTATTGATGGCACCATATGAAACCAAGCATCTCTTCACCAGATGGTAGGAGTGTTTCACCGGAGGCAAAGTTAACATTTTTTTGTTTCGTATCATACTTGAAGCCATAAATTTTCTATTTCTCAAAAATATATTTTAAAAAACTTCAGATCCTTTATAATCATATTATGAATCCAGGGTGTACAATGTTCAACCGTGGCAAAATCAAGGAGGGGGGAACGATGACACTCTTCCTTCGCCCTATGAATTTGTGTCATAGCTCTCAAACTTCCATCATAGACATGAACATTGATCAAGGTCAATAACTCTTAGAAATAAGAGTTATCTAACAAATTTGAATAATAATTTGCTTGACTTTTAAGTAAAATAATATTATAATTTTAGCTTTAAATTTAGGATTTGTGTCTTTTAATTTTGATGTCATTTATTTTGCCTTTTAGAAAATTCAAGAATCGGTCCAACATTACATATCCGGCCAGATCAAAGCAAACAATAGGAAGGAAGTTTCATCTAAAGAATTTACGAAAGCAATCGTAACAAAATATGAATAGTATCAATCTGGAGAATTTACAAACTCAATATAAACAAAATATGAAGAATATCAATCTAAAATTGTACAAACTCAATCTAAACAAAATTTGAACATAATCAATCTAGAAGAACTGCTCAGATTGGAATCAAAAATAAAGATTTGGTTAAAGAACATATGATCAAAAAACATTTTGTTCAAAATTATATTTTGGATAAGATCATTTTTGACCAAGCTAGAAACGAAGATGCAATTCAAAACTAAACAAGGACTAAATTGAAGCTATAATTTTATCAATAAATAGATATTGAAGGCTAAAGAAGAAGATCATCCAAAATTTAGAAAAGAGTAGAAGAACTAAATCTCAAAATTCCAAATTCATCTTAGAGTTCAAAAAGAGAAACACTTGTTCGAATGAAAAATATTTTTGAAGTGTTTTTCCTAGCGTGTGATAGTCATTGTTACAATTAACTTGTTAAAAGAAACTAATCAAGTTCTAAACCTTTGTAATCAAACAAAATAATGGTGTTATTGTGTCTTCAACAATTTGGGGTTGTCAAACTGTGTGGAGAAAACTTGGCTGGTAGAGTCAATGTGTGTGTGTTCCACAAAAGGCTGTGGTTGCACACTGTTTGAGAAGACTGGCATGACTTCGAGGGTTTGGTGTTTTGTAATTCAAGTTGTAAAATTAGTGGATTAAATCATTTTAAGTGAAGGGACTGGATGTAGCCAAGATAATGGTGAACCGGGATAAATTACTTGTGTCACTTTATTCTTGCACTCCTTAATTTTGTTATTGCTTCTACTCCAACTAAATCATCAAGTATGAACTAGTTTAATCAAATGATGAAAAAGTTATCAACTTAGTTAATCACAATTCAATTCTCATTCTCATGTTTTCACCTTCACCTTGCCTTGTGTAAACCTAATTTTAAATGTAAGTTGAATGTTTTCATAAGGAACAGTTAAGTAAGAAAATCGAAGCTGGATTCAAATAAAGAAAACACTATTCAAACCCCATTTTCTTGTGTTTTTTATCAACTTCAATTGGTATCAGAGCTTAATCTCTTGATTGAGCACTTTACTGTGTAAGACGAAAGACTTGTCTATGCTGGAATTACTAGAGAAATGCTATAAAAAAAAAGTGTATGTTTTTTAATCAATTTTTTTTTTATGTTTTTTTTTTAAACTTCGATTAATAAAGTCTGCTCCCAAGGACTGTAACTTTTATATGAAAATTAGATAAAGCGCTTTAGCAGAAAATATATTACTTAAATGTCAATCTCATCTCCTTTCTAAAGTTTTTTCTTAAAGGGGTGGTTTGTTTGCCTTAGGGGATTTTGTGTTAAAATTGACATTATACAAATCACTTTTCAATGACATTTTGGATGGTAAAACAAAATTTTGTAGTTAGACAAGTGAATATTCAAATAGAAGAATAAACATGAATAAGGTTTTTAAATTTATCCTTTGAAATAGAGTAATCATTTCAATGTCATATCTTATGAGACATGCTTTCTTACGTTAAAACTATCTAAGGAAATATTTCACCGTGTGGTTAGTTTTTTTTTTTTTTAACAGAAGAATGATACTCCTTATATATTTTATCTTTTAAGATCTATTTCGATACTTTTTGAAAAGTCCCTTCAATTATGTCTTCTAATTGTGTCTTTTTGAAACTCTTCAATGACAATTTGGACAAAACTCATACTCTTCTTTAAGACTTAGTGAGTTAATAAGTGAGAAGATTCTAATTACGAATATTGTTAGGGCACAATAATAGAAACATTATAATGCATTTAAACAATGTATCTAGCTAGTCATGGAGAAGCAGATGAGTCATTTGTTGATG
Organism: Cicer bijugum; assembly: GCA_037974875.1. NCBI lineage: Eukaryota > Viridiplantae > Streptophyta > Magnoliopsida > Fabales > Fabaceae > Cicer > Cicer bijugum. Next base: position 1,213,263 of record JBBPBT010001455.1, read on the forward strand.
TATTAGATACTAGGGCAACAAGAATTAGAGCGCCTTTCTTAGATTCTTAGGGAGAGGGATGTATAGGGCTTGGTGTTGTGGGATCACGTACTGGGGTGGGAGAGGTAAATGGTGGAGGAAAAGTGGATGAGTTTTGTATATAAGGGATGCAAAATGTTGAGCTAAGGTAGCTTCAAACATCTCATCTGACGTGTTAGGGTTAGAGGTATGAGGGATGACAGGTGCAACGTTAGAGGAAGGGCTAACTATGTTAGTATGTTTGGGATATGGTATTGAAGGTGCTGGTTCAGGGTGGATAATATGCATAGTTTGATTATAGTTTGGTTGTACCTTCCATTTCTTCCTCTGAAGGGGGGTTGTGGTGTCTTCATCAGTGTTGCTTCTTCCTCATCCTCTTCAATCCTTAAAGTCTTGACAACACTTTTCCTTTTCTTATCAAACACTTGTGCAGCTTGAGGTAGAAGAACGATTAGGAGCTATAACTTGGCTACAGTGACACATCCGCATATATTTCATAACAACTTCCTAGTTATCATCTACAAATATGGGAGCAAAAGAGTTGTCAACCTTATGGAGAGTGGTTTGAGAGCTAATGGCTTGACCTGTTGACCTTCTGGTGTCACCACTAGGTCGAATATAGTTCTTAGGAGATACTAATCTCATCTTGATAAGGTTGGAGATTTTTAACGTGGGAGTAGGTGAAGAGGCTAAATATTTACAAACACAAAGCATTTGACCTTTTGTTTTGCTAAGTTAAAACATTTCTTTTGACTTATAGTTCGACAAGAATTTTGATTAAAGACAATGTCATAAGCACTATCACTTAATTGACTTATGCTAAGTAGGTTATGTTGTGTCCAATGATCTGGCCTTTCTACTTTCCTCCAAAAGTCACTGAGCCTCCATTGATCAAAGTTAAGTCTTGGAACATAAACATTTCTTCTGTCATGTGTCACGCACATCCACTTTCTAAGTACCATGATTTGTGTTTCAATTTGGTCTTAAGTTTTTAGTTCTAAAAGGTTTGTCTTTTCGTGTGTCCAACATATGACAAGATATTTTAGAGCGACTTTTCTTGGAAGAGACAACACATAAATTATCAGAGCAAACAAACTTAGGTTCAATTACTGTTTGTTGAAATGTTATTCTTCATAAGCCATTTGTACAAACACCATATATCATATACGTAAAATTTCTTCTTTCTATACTATTAGGAACAAAATCTTGAAATGATACTTCATATTTATCAAAATTACATGACACATTTTCAGTTGATGTTGAACAATGATTATTTTTCAGAGTTAGGTTTTCAATCTTAAGTTCAATAGTATTACTTTCTAAAGTGTCAATTTTATCATTCATATTTCATTTATCTTCCTAAGAACTTATAACTTTAGAGTGATATTATGATTCTTGTTTAAGAAGTCATTTATAACTGTAATTAGTTCAAAACGAGTTAAATCAAAGAGTACCTTAACTTCTTCATCTACAGATTCACTGTCAAATTCAGAATCATAATCAACGTTAGCCATTAGAACCATACTTGTTTTTCATCATTAGAGGGTTCATAAGAATCATCCATGTCTCCAACAAAACTTTCTTCTTGGACTTTGAATTTTTCCTTTGAAATCCTTTTCTCTTCTTCTTGGGCTCATCCTCTGCAAGCTCACTTTCATGAGTTCTAAGGGAGCTGATTATTCATCTAGTTTAAGCGTATGCATATCATTTTCTTTCTGAATGGTTGTGATCTTAGGTCTCCACTTGTTGGGTAGACTTTTTTGGATCTTTTTGACATGATCAACAGTTGTATAGTTCTTTAAAAGTACTCTTAAGCTTGAGCCCAAGGTTTGAAATCTGGAAAACATAGTCTCAATGTTTTCAACTTCCTTCTTATGAAACAACCCATACTTTTTTACTAGAAGATTTTCCTTTGCCTCTTGAATTTGCTTGCTTCTTTCATAATTTAGAATTAGATTATCATAAATACTCTTTGTTTTCATCTTGTTGGTTCACTTGTTAAACTCCTTGAAAATGATTGCATTTATCATGAAATTTTTTGTCATCATTCATCTACTTTATTGAAATTTCAGTATCATCTTCTTTTGTTAGAGCAGTGCAACCAACTTCCACCAAGTCCTAAAGTTCAAGATCTTGTGAAATAAAGAAACTCCTCAACATGTCAGTACTCAAAATGTTCTCCATTAAACCAAGGTGGTATGTTGATGTTTGTCATAATAACAAATCTTTACTCAAACATGGTTAAAAGCTCAACTTTGTGATTATTCTCCAATATCAATGGTAAAACGGTAAACACAAGAAATAAGGGTTTGAAATGTGTTTCTTTTTAATATTTTTTAACGTGACTAAGCTACGATAAGAAAAACAAAGCAGATGAACAAAAACAAAAATAGAATAACACAAATGACATATCCTGGTTCACCACCGACACAGTAACTATGTCGAATCACTTCAACCTAAAGGATTCAATTCACTAATTTACCACATAATTACACTTTCACTGAACTTCTTGTAGTCAAATTGGTTGTGTTCAAGTAATCTCAATTTTCTCACTTAGTACAATCAAGATGTTTAGAAAGGAACAACTATCCTCTTCAATGTGTGTTTACGGAGTTGCATTTTCATAAATTTATCTCAACACTTAGGTAAAATGAACTATTAAGAGAAAAAGTGCAGATGAGGCTGTATATGCTTATAGCAAGGCGTTTCTTGTTTTCTTCAATGTGTGTTTAATACATTCATTAATTATCCATAGAAAACTTTATAAAATGAATCCTTGCAAGCATATCTTGGTTTGAAGACATGGAAGAAGAGGATATGATGGTTAGAGCAAGTCTCATAGACCTTTATACAAATAACAGATTTAGGATGTTCATCAGAGGATGAACAAAAGCTTCGTCTTCTTCGAAGTGTTGATCTTCATCAGAGTGTTGACTTTTATCATAATATGCATCATAATATAGAGTCAGATGATCAATTTCTTGATGTTATTATTAGAGGCAGACGAACGAATGCTTGTTGCATTAATTATAGACAGACGATTGGATACTTGTTTCATTCATTAGACACAAATGGAAATTATCATAACTTGTATTACTGGAGTCACGAGAGGCACTTTTCAAAGCACACTTGCCAGACTTAAATAATTGAATAGAAGCAGAGTCTTGATGTTCCTTTATTTTAGTCCAATCACAAGAACACTAGTGTTTTAAATGGTTCCCAATAATTGATTTTGTTATCAGTAAAACAAGTAAGGATCATTGTTATTCAAACCAACTTGGTTCTAAGAAAATCAACATTCATACATCATCTGCCCATCATAGTGGACTTATACTCTAACAAAAGAAACACATGACATCATCTGAAAAATGTCATTGTATATTTTTCATGTCGCTTCTATCAAGATACGATGAATCAATTATGAAGACAAATTAAGATAAGTTTTTAATGTTAATTCAAGACCTCTAAAGATTTTATAAGAGTTATTATTTCACATGCTGGTTTCACTCAATCATAACAACAGTAAGAAACTCTAATGAACTCAGCTTAATTTTAAAAAGATTTTCATCGTCACTACAACACAAGAAAAAAAACAAGAGAAAAATATGTTGTCGTCACAAATACAAATTAGTGAAAACTCTTGTATTAGCTATTTGTGGTGAGAAACCTAAAACACTTATTGAAAGCTATTTTTGTAAACATTCTTGTTTGCGAGTTAGTTAGAAAACCATCTTAAACATTTTTGTAAATTGGTTGATAAGTGGTTGTTGTCCTAAACAGCTTGAATGTACTAAGCTAGGAGTTAGAGAAGACTTGAATACAGTCAATTTGACGAGAAGGTGTTTAGTGGATGTGTGATATTTTTGGTGAATAGTGGATTAAATCATTCATCATGAAGGGACTAGATATAGGTATGATGTTAGTTGTGATTAAGGACAAATTTCCTTGTGTTACTCTTCTTATCGTCTTACTAGCTTTTAACATCACCAATTTTTAATCTTTTTTTAATTGAGTTAATTTTGGGAAACAAAACACAATTCAAACCCCATTTTCTTGTGTTTTTCTCTCTACAATTGGCATCAAAGCTTGGTCTTAAGGCTAAGAACTTAATTATGTGTGAGTAAAGATCTCCTTTTTTTTATGACTAACTATGGTTATGAAGTTGCAAGTGGAAATGTTAATAGGCATTTTTTTGTTCGATAGGGATCGATTTGAATATTGGAAGGTCTAGATGAGAAGTTTTTACATGTCACATGATCTTAAACTTTGGGACATAATTGAAGGCGGCTATAATGCTCCTGGAGATGTTGCTGGTGTTAAAATATCAAAATGCATCTTTGTTACCTTGGTCTACAACTATGGAGGAAATAAACAAGTGCAAGAAGCTAATGGAAATCTATTTGTAAGAAAGTGTGAATTTTTCAACTTTTATGATGTTGTCTTTGTTAGAACCATGTAAGTTTGAAGAACGATGGCGCTTTACATGTTTTGATGATAAACAAATTATTTTATGGGAAAAAATTTAAAGCACTAACACTCTATTTAAGTTGGAGTTCCCATATCAGATTAATGAAGAATAAATTTACACTACATCTGTTGATGTTTGGACTAAGTCATAGGAGCACGAAGATTCTACTCTAAAATTTGTACTCTAAATCTGATGGACGCGCTCTAAAATGCGTCTATATGATTATGTTAGTACAAGCAATACTCTAATTGGTTTGACACTAACGAATGCAACAAGTAAGTGATTGTCTACCTCAATTAAGTGTGATAAGTAAGTGATTGTCTGCTTCTAATAAATGTGACAAACAAGTGACCATTTGCCTCTAATAATCGCGTCAAGTGTCTAGATAGTCTACCCTCTGATAAAAAGTCAAAACTCTAGATTGTCAATGCTCTGATAGAAGTAAACACCCTAAAAATTTAAAGTTTTGAAAAGTTAAACCTTTGAAGATGACAAATTTCTGCATCATTTACTCAACACCCTGAATTCGTTATTTTTCTGAAGAACAATGTGAAATACTCTGATCATGATATTGTCTGCTCTTATTGTCTTCGTATCAAGATACAAAGAATCAATTACAAGAATTAATTTTGGACAAGCTTTAATGGTGAACCAATCTCTGGATATTTGATACGAAAATTCTTGATACATGTTGATTTCTTGCTATCAAGACAACTACCAACAACCTTAATGCTCTCTATAAAAGGACATTCAAGTTTCATTGAACAATACAACTACAATGTACCACAACAAGCACAATACAACCGTCTCTACACTCTTGTTCTTAATCTTCTAATTTGTATAAGTGCTACGAAAAGTTATTTGAGAATACAACATGTAAACACCCTTTTGTGAGAGTTATTTAGAAAATCGTTAAACCTATTCTATTTTTTACTTAGCCCAGTAGTGGTTGCATTCCTCAACTGTGTGACTGTACTAAGCTAGAAGTTTGACAAGACTTGAACACAATCGAATTAACTAGTAGGTGTTAAGTGAAAATGTGATTTAGTTGATTAAATCCTTTAGTTTGAAAGGACTAGACGTATTAGGTGTTCAAGATAAAGTGTCTTATGTCAATGAATGAAGAACATTTGATCTAACACAAAAGGTTGAGACAAGCCAACTTGAGATAATTTTTGAAGTTGAAAAGACATGATATAGTTAGAGGTTTTCCAAATCTAAGATTTAAATCGGATGTTCTTTGTGAGGCATTTCATAAAAGGAAACAAACTAAATCATAATTTTCTTCAAAAAACATTGTTTCCACTTCTAAACCACTTCAACTTTTGCAGCTTAATATATTTGGTCTAGTAAGATATGGCTCTGTCAATGAAAAAAATTATGGACTCGTTATTGTTGATGATTATTCCAGGTTGACATGGGTAAAGTTCCTTAAACACAAGTATGATTCACATAAAGTTTTCACTACCTTCTACAAATAAATGCACCACTAGTAGAAAATTGAGCTTTTAATACAGCAAATTTAAGTCGTTTATCTGCCACCAGACTTAACAAATGAGGCGGAGGTATATTTAAGTCGGTTTACTTTATAAATGAGTTAACAACTTGAGGCGGTGGCAATTTTGTAAATATGTGAAACATGGTTAACACGGTTATATTGAGAATCGACTTAATAGATACTTGTGGCTAAATCGGTTATTTATAAACGACTTAACAAAATAAGACGGTCGCAAATTTGTAAATATTTAAAACTCGTTTAATGTGGTTATATTAATAACCGATTTAAGCCAAATACCGTGTATATGATTTAAAGGGAAGGTAGAAAATCACTTAGTCTTTTATCTTCCGTCTTATTTAACTACATGCAACTTTTTATCTTCCAGAGTCTGAATTAGTGTTTTAATTATAAATCTTTTATATTCTCTAACCATATTTACAACTGCATTAACTCCCTTCTACATTGATTCACGTCCACTTCTTCACGCCAATTTCATTGCCACCTTCTTCACAACCGCGTTTCATCGCCACCATTTCAGGTATGGTTGTTCAATTTATTGAATAATAAATTTATATGAATAAAATTATCACTATACGTGCATTTAGATTATATCATATTATTTCAAGGAAAAAAATATATGTCAAATTCATTTTGATTGTGTGTTTTTTTTTTTCCAGATATTTGATGACTCGAGATCAATTCACCCGAATCAAAGTGAATAAGTTCAAAAACATCTTGTGGATTTTATTTTTCAAAAACATCATATGGATATTTAATTATTTTTTTCCGTCAAGATTAGTTAGAAATGGGATACATTTTATTTGTACTCTATATTTTTTTTGTATAAATATGAGATATTGTAATATTGTAATATTGTATATTTTGATTATTAGTGGTTATATAAAATTGTGATTGTAAGTGCAAAACTCTTATTTGAAATTTAATACGAAATATTGCATGGATTAGTAGCATGAAAACAAAATGAGAAATTTATATAAATAAAAAATAAAATAAAAATATTATTTTAATTATATCTATTAAGTCAGTTGGTCAAAATATCCGACTTAAAAAGATGATGTATTATACTGAATTTATAATGTTTAAGTCGGTTAAACTGAATAGACTTAATATGGTGAAGCTTTGTTAAGTCGGTTCATGAAACGAGTTAAAAAACATCATATTTTTTAAGTCGTTTGCTGTTAACTCGGACACGGAACCGACTTAATATGTACATTTTAACCGACTTAAAAAGGTAAAATTCTACTAGTGCACAATGAAAAAGGTTTTTGTATTACAATTATTTGTAGTGATCATGAGGAAGAATTTGAAAATAAACCTTTTAAAAACTTAAGTGAAGATAATGAAACTCTACACGATTTTTCTTCTCCAAAAACATCCTAGCAAAATGGTGTTGCAGAAAGGAAAAATATATCTCTTTAAGAAATGGAATGCACCATGATTCATGAAATGAATGTTGTCAAACACTTTTGGACAGAGGCAATGAACAATGCATGTTATATTCAAAATATAATCTATATAATACATATTCTTAATAAGACACCTTATGAATTATGGCAAGGAGTAAAACCCAACAAGTTTTTATTTTGATCAATTTGGTTACATATGTTATATATTGAACATCAAAGAGAATCTTAGTAAGTTTGATTCACGATCAAAAAAGTGCACTTTTTAGGATATTCTTAAAAGCCTAAAGCATATAGAGTATACAATAAAGATACACTGATCATTGAGAAATCAATCCATGTCAAAGTTAATGACAAAAAGCTTGTCCTTCAAAAGTCAAAGTTCGATGAAGATTTTGCATATTTACATATATTAGAGGAATTAGATAAATTAGAGGAAGCAACAGAGTTTCCCTATAAAGAATCATAAGATGTACTAGACAATACAATGACAAGTAATAACCATATACAAGTCATAGTTATCAGGAACCTAAGCTTGGATGGAAATATAAATTTTCAAATCTAGAGTCTTTGATTATTGGAAATTTAAGTGATCCTATGAAGACTTGGTCTGCATAAAAAGAAACATCAATTTCAAGGTTTTGTCTATAATTGAGTCTGCAACAATAAATGAAGCTCTATCAGATGATGGATGATTATGATCATGCAAGAAACCAGACCAATTTAAGAGAAATGATAGATAGGATCTTGTACTCAAGCTCAAAGTAAAGAAGCCGATTGGAACCAAGCAGGTCTTTATAAACAAGTTACATGAGAAAGGTGAAGTAGTGAGAAATAAAGCTAGACTCATAGCTCAAGGCTATAGTCAACATAAAGGTATTGATTATACTGAAACTTGCTCTTGTGGCAAGGTTAGAAGCAATCAACATTTTACCTTATTTTGCAGTTTTTAATAAGACTATATATCAAATGGACATAAAATGTGAATTCCTAATTAAATGAGTTATTTTCGCTTTCTAGAACAAGGAAATAATTGGGGGTACACCCAATTATCAAATTCCTTTACTCTTATGAGCATACATAGCCAACTTCAATACCCTAAAAATTCTACTAGTCTAAGGATGCTCGTGTGATATTTGGTATTTGGAGTTCTTTCGCATTTTAAACTTACAAAGAAGAATCCACTACCATACAATGCATTTGATTTGCAGGGTTTTAGCGGCTCGACCATCAGAACTTGGGCCAGATATGTCAAACTTGTTGTTGAATTTGAGAAGGTAATACCCCAAATATATTATAAACACTATTTTTCTTGTCATCGGTTGTAAGCACATCTACAATTTCATTTTCAGTCTCCCATCTTTTGTCGAATGTTGTTTTGTATATTCAACAATACACCTAAAAATGATTATGAACTAGTACGGCCAAAAGAAAATCAACGCTTGACTTGATAGGTTTGTAGCTACCCCTAAGAAGATTTCTATATTTCCTAACCACACAAAATCTCACCTTCGACGGTATGTCTCAGATCATTGTCCTTTATTTTGTCAATTTTATACTAATTATGCACGTAGGAATTGTTAAATAAATTCAAAATTGATTTGTAATTAGTTAGTTAGAAGTTTGTTAAGTTTGTTGTAACTGATTCAGTAGAAAACTGCTTCTATAAAAGCCTCCAAAACCAAGAACAATCTGCAATGCTAAATAAATCATTCTCCAGATTGTCAAGACTGATAGTCAATCTCCTTTTTTTGAACTTTCTGTTTTCTTCAATTTCAATTACTCTCAACTATACAACATGGTCCAACAATTGGCATTGAGATCTTGGGATATAATTCTTTGGAAACACGAGTGCAAGTCTGAGGGGGAATCAAAAATTGGAAAACACGAGTGTGAGTGAAAGAAAAGAAATAAGACATGAATGGAGGAGGGTTTTCATTGAATCTACAAATTCTGGATTGCATAACTGGGAGAGGTGGTCTGCATCAATGAGATCGTTGTTGTAAGCTCAAGAAGTGTTTGAGATCTTTCAAGATGGCTATGAACAACTTTGTGTGAATCCAACAGAAAGACAACAAACAACTTTCAAAGATTGCAAGAAAAGAGATTGCAAGGAATTGTTTTACATCTCGCAAAGTGTGGATTCAAAAAAATTTGAAAGGATCTCAAAGGTATCTACATCAAAAGAGGTATGGGATATCTTGGTAAAGTATTACACGGGTGGTAAGAAAACAACTAAGATCAAACTTCAAATGCTAAGAAGAAAGTATGAGTTACTACTAATGGATAATAATGAGAATGTGACTGACTATTTCAATTGAGTGCAGACAATTACTAACTAGATGAAAGCCAATGGAGAAATGATGACTGAGGTGGTGATCATTGAAAACATTTTGAGGACACTAACAAAAAGATATGATCACATAGTGGTGGCAATTGAAGAATCAAAGAATCTTGATACAATGAAGTTGGAAGATCTGCAAAGCTCCCTAGAAGCTCATGAACTAAGGGTAAAAGAAATAGATGAGGCACACACACAAACATATGAACTTCAAGCTCATATCAGCAAGAAGTCTATCATGATGGAATAAAAAACAAGAAGTGGAAGAGAAAGTCAATGTGGAACCAGAAACAGGATCAAGATGAGCAAGCTGGAGATTCAAGAAGTCAGCAGAACAACAATAATAAAAGCAAGAAACCATCTGGCAAGAAGATGTTTCACAAAAGAAAGGTCGAATGTTATAAGTGTAAAAAATATTGGCATTTTACACATGAATGCAAATCCAAGAAAGTACAAGAAGATGACGGTGAAGCTAAAATGGCCCACGCAGATAGTTCTAACTCAGATGAAGTGTTACAGATGGCTTTTACAAGCAGAAAGGATGACTGTCTAGGATTGTGGTATCTTGACATAGGGTGCTTGAATCACATGACTGACCATAAAGATTGGTTTGTAAGTATTGATGAGAAGGTGAAGAGGTCAGATTTGCATACCACAACACAATGACAACTAAAGGAGTTGGCAAGATCCTAATTCAAAGAAGGGATGGCAAACAATCTTTCATATGTGATATGTTGAATATGCCAAATATGAAGAACAATCTGCTAAGCCTTGGACAATTGCTGGAAAAAGGATATTCTGTGAGTGTAGTGAATGGACAAATGAAGATATTTGGTAGTGCAAAGAGGCTTATCTTGAAGGCACCATTGTCCAAGAACAAAACCTTCAAGATTGAAATCCAGATCAATGATAATCATTGTCTTGCTGTAGAAACCATGAAGGAAGACTAGTTGTGGCGCTAGAGGTTTGGACTTCTAAATTTTAGAAGTCTTCAAATGTTGCAGAACAGTTATATGATGATAGAAATTCCATAAATTCAAGTGCCAAAAGAGATATGTGAAGAATGTTGTCAAGCCAAGCAACATAGGAATTCATTTAAATCAGAATTACCAACTAGATCCTCAAGAACGACGGAGGTAATTTTTTATGATGTTTGTGGTCCATTTGAAAAAAATATCAATAGGAGGTAATTTCTACTTTGTATCATTCATTGATGATTTTACAAAGAAAATATAGATATATCTAATCAAAAGAAAGAATTGAGTGCTTGAGATGCTTAGAAAATTCAAGAGAATGGTTGAAACACAAAGTGGTTTTAGTATGAAAATCATCATGACAAATGAAGGAGGAGAACATAATTCTCCTGAATTCCATGATTTTTGTGAAAAGTAAGGGATATTGCATGAACTAATTGCACCATACACTCCCCAACATAATGGCACTATTGAAAGGAGAAACAAAACTATAGTGAACATGGCCAAAAGCATGTTGAAGGGGAAGAACATGCCTCATAGATTCTGCGGGGAAGCAATATCAACTGTAATATATATTTTGAATAGATGTCCAACCATGATACTGGACACAATGACACTTGAAGAAACTTGGACTCGAAGAAAGTCAATTATGCTTTAGGCATGTGGCAGCTCATAACAGGGGGAAGCTTGATGACAGGGTTAAGCAAATAGTGTTGTTGGGTTATGATGCCGCTGGGGCTAACAAGCTATATGATCCAAACAAAAACAAGGTGGTGATAATCAGGGACATACTAGTGGATGAATCAAAAGATTGGGACTAGACAATAAGTGCAGTCAGCCTAAACATACCAACTAGATCAGCCAACAGTGCAATAGCAATTGAACTAGTTGAGGAAGAACCACTAGCTACAGCAAATCAGCCAGCTTTTGAACCTATGAGGAGATCTGCAAGAGCTAGGCAACCTTTAATCATATTGCAGCCATATAAAGTAACATATAACTCAAAAATCAATGTAGATGGAGAATTAATTAATTTTGCCTTGCTTGCTTAATCAAAGCCAATAAGTGATGAAGAAGTCTTGATTGATCATAGATGGATAGCAGCAATGGACGAGGAGCTCAAAGCCATAGAAAAGAACAAGACATGGGAGCTGATGACCTTGCCAGTGAACAAGAGACCAATTGATGTGAAATGGATCTATAAGTTGAAATTAAAACTCGATGGACAGGTTGCCAAGTACAATACAAGTCTTGTAGCAAAGGGATTTTTGCAAAAACTTGGGTTGGACTATGATAAGGTATTTCCCCCAATAGCTAGAATTAGAACAGTAATGATGGTAGTCTCAATTGCTAGCTACAAAGGTTGGTGTATGCATCAGTTGGATGTTAAATCATCCTTCCTTAATGGATTACTAGATGAAGAGGTGTATGTGAAGCAGCCACCTGGATATGTGAAAATAGGCAAAAAAGATCATGTGTAAAAATTGAAGAAAGCCTTATATGGCCTGAAGCAAGCTCATAGGGCTTGGAACAAGAGGATTGACAAATTCATCATAGAGCAGCAATTTGAAAAGTGTGTGAATGATCATGGAGTTTATGTCAAGAAATGAATAGTAGCACCTACACTGTTGATATGCCTTTATGTTGATGATTTACTGCTAACTAGCAGTGATGAAGTGAAGATCAAGGAGTTCAAAATCATAATGGAGAAGGAATTTGAGATGGCTGATTTGAGAATGTTGGCATGTTTCCTTGGTATTGAGTTTGAAATCAGTAAAAATGGAATTTTTATGCATAAAAAAAAGTATACAAGTGATGTATTAAAAAGATTTAAAAACAAGAATGCAATGGAAGCAACACTCCATCAAAATTAGGGCTAGTGTTGTCTAAAGAGAGCAATGATGAGTTGATTGATCCAATAACCTTCAAGGAAATTGTAGGATCCCTGAGGTACTTGTGCAACACTAGACCATATATTTCATATAGTGTTGGGCTGATTAGTAAGTACATGGAGAAACGTAAGACATCACACTACATGGCAACAAAAATGTATCTTGAGATATATAAAGGAGACCATTGAGCTTGGTCTGTTGTATTCCACAAAACTGAATGAAGATGAAGTTGAACTTATTGGATTTACTTATGCTAATTGGTGTGGAGATATGAATGATAGTAAGAGTACCACAGGCTATGTATTTACGATCAATAACTCGTCAATCTCATGGTGTTCAAGAAAGCAAAGCATAGTATCATTTTCCACATGTGAAGTTCAGTATGTGGCTGCATCCATGGGAGCATGTCAAGCTATGTGGCTGGCAGAGTTAATGGCAGAACGGGGACTGAGAAGCAATGATGCAGTAAAGATGACGATAGATAATAAATCATCTATAGACATAGGTGTTCATAGAAGGAGCAAACACATATAAATGAGATTTCTTTTCCTAAGGGATCAAGTAATGAAGGGCAAGATAAAGTTGGAACACTGCAATACAAATGATCAAAAGGCTGACATCTTAACAAAAGGCTTGAAGAAAGTGAAGTTCCAAGAGAAGAGGAACAAACTTGGATTAACAACAAAGTGAATCATTTTGACTTAAGGAGCATGTTAATTGTAATTCAAAATTGATTTGGAATTAGTTACTTAGAATATGGTTAGAAGTTAGTTAGAAGTTTGTTAAATTTGTTGTAATTGATTCACTAAAAAACTATTTTACAAAAGCCTTCTAAACCAAGAACAATTTGTAAGGCTTAGCACATCATTCTCCAGATTATCAAAACTCATAATCAATTTTCGTTTTTTGAACTTTTTGTTTTCTTTTCTTTTCTTTTCTTCTCAATTTTAATTCCTCTATGTAATACCCCAATTTTGTCCAATTTATTAAAAAAAATCAAAAAGGAAAATATATATTAAAAAAGAAAATAAAAATAATTACAATAAATAGGTTCATCAATTTACAATGTCAAATCAAATTACAATTTTAAATTACAATTCCAATTCCAATTTTAAGCCAAATCAAATTATAGTCAAATCAAATTACAACCATAAATATTAAGTCAAATCAAATTATAATTTAAAAACAAAAACAGAAAAAGCCATTTTTATGTTGCCTTGACAACAGCGGCATGTCTTGTTTGTTTCCCTTTTGCTGCATTGCCTTGCTTGTGTTCCAATTGCCTCCCTTATTTGAATTTTTCTATTGATACACTGCTTGAAGCACTATCCGTGTGTCTTTTGTAACTAATTAAAAACATAATTTTTACAGGTCAGCCATTGCACACATGATAAAAACTAAAATACAAATTCTGAGTTTGAAACAAAGAAAAAAAAAAAGTAAAAGACAAATGTAATTGAATCATGTACAAAAATTAACCAAATATGCAAATAAAAATGCTCTTTAACCTAACAAATCAACTATGTCCAAACAGATGAACATAATCAGATAAAAACAAATAAAGTTAAAATCGTGAATGCATCAGAGGTGCAGAAAAAACTCAGATGATGAGCAAAAGAGATAAGTATCAAACAAGGAACTGAAAAGCTCAAACTCAAACAGTGGCACAGACAAAGAAAGCAACAAAACAAGTTAAAAAAAAACTCCATAAATACATTTTCATTTATTTTTTAAAAGGATATGAGATTAACAACACAGAAAAAAAAAACACATATAAAGAATGAAAAGAGGAAAAAATCAGAGAAAGTACTAGTAATAAGCAACAAACAGAAAACTCAAGGTTTTTTTTTATACAATAAATCTGTTGTTCTTTATCTTCATCATACAATCACTTTTTTATTTTTTTTAAATATATATATATATATATATATATATATATATTTCATAAAAAAGACTAAAATTTGAACCTACAATAATGTTGTTCTTGCCGTCACTATCGTCGCCGGAAAACCAACCACCATTACCGCCGACGCCAAACATATATCTATGGAGAGAAAGACACCCACACCTTTAACAATATTTTTTTTTTGGCTGAAACAAAAAATACATTGTGAGTAGATGAATAAATCAACAATAGCTGAAGAAAAGATGAGTAGTTATTTTTTTAAAAATCTTTGAAATGAATAACAGTAGCAAAGAACTAGAAAATTAGGACTCAATTCTTTTTTATAGTCTTAACATGTTATAAGAGTGAGTTTTAAAAGTTGCCTTTGAATTATTTACAGCCTATGTAACGTGCAAACATTAGAAATCTGTCCTTTTTTATACAGCGTGCTCTAGTTATGTCAAGATAGCGTGTTTTGTCTTCATTTTACAGCCTGTATGCAAAAAGGCAGCACAATAAATAAATAAATAATTGCATAGTTGTTGGTAAGAATAAATAGAGTACAAAAAAATTGAATAAATACATTTATGAGAGGGATTTTTGTGCTGCACACTTCAATATGTAACCGTGTTGTAAGTTTCAGTTCTCAATTTCTTTATGAATCAATTTTATCAATTTTTTCAATTAGTTCCCCGAACTAACATAAATTATAAATATTAATTTATAAATAGGGGTAATTTCGTAATTTCATAGTATAGTTACATTGCTCAATTTTAATATTCAATGTTGTGTTTTGACTGATCTAGTTATATATTCATCATTATTATTATTATTATTATTATTATTATTATTATTATTATTATTATTATTATTTTTGTTTACTTTTTTTGCTAATTTATTTCGTAGAATCGTCTAAAAAATATTTAATAATCAGCATCCAATTTTAACTTTTAAAAAGAAAACAAAATAAAAAATATAATCATATATTAAAGAATATGATTTTCTTTTAATTTTTAATTTTTTGAGTTGTTAGCAAACAAGTTGTGACAGCTCGTAGTCCTAAAATTAATTTTGGTAAGCAAATTAATCAATTAAATATTTTTAAAAGAATTAATTAGATGAGATGTCTTTTTTTTAGTCCTTAGGTTTTTTGTACAACTTGATCGTCCTGAAATTTGCATTTTTAAATAATTACTCAAATCAAACAAATTTCATTTGTCAAAATATTTTTATATAACAAAATAAATTTTCTTTAAAAAACAATCAATACATCCGCATTAATCAAGAATTACGTATCTTTAATTTCTTCATTGCACTGGGAGATACGTAGGAGCAAGATCACGTTCTTGTCAAATACATTAATAAAAATTTCTTTTCTGTTCTTTATTAAGCACATATTTATTCCAAAATTATATTAAAAAATAATAATAATTGTTATTTATATTTAATAATAAGGAGAAATAAATATATTTAAGTTAATATTAATCTTGTACAATTAATTATAGATAACCGTATTTTAACGGATGTCGTAGGGTGCTAATACTTTCTTTACGCATATTTGACTCCGAACTTAAAATTTGATTTCAAATACCACTATTTAATTATTTTTTTTCTTCTATTTTTAAGAGTTTCTCAATATTTTCTTTATTTTAAAATAAATTTTAGTGACGACTCCATTAAATTCGAGAAATACTTGAAACTTTAGGTCACAATACTCTTAATTATACAACTTATTCCAACAGGAATTCTAACAAATCCCACAAAAGATTAGAGAATGTTTGAATTAAGGATGCTGATTGTTAGAAAATTAATGAAGAAAGTAGGAATGCCCAAAACCAAGATGCTGACATCATGTTGCATGTCAGGACCCACCATTAAAATTGGGGTAATAAGATATATGGAAAAATTTCAAGAAGAATAAAGCAAGGTTCTATTTTCACTAAAAAAGAAAATGAATTTCTTAATTATTAATGATTTTGATTTCAAAATAAAAAAATTATTTAAAAATAATTTTTTAGAGAATCTAGTTATCCTAACCTCTAATACCAATGTCAACATTAGAATGTGACAAGAGACATATAGAGATGACCTCTTTATGATATCTTAGAATGTAAAGAGATCAATATTTTAAAAATTGGATCGGGTTGGCGACTTCAACCGATTGAATAGGGACTTGAAGTTGATACCGATTCGGGAAAAAGTTGAAACACATTGGTCTCTGTAAAAATTGAAATGGGATCGCAAAAACTGATGGAAACCGACCGGTCCACTGAACAGGTAGAAATCGGTCAGTCCACTGAACAGGTAGAAATCGGTCAGTCCACTGAACCGATGGCTGTTTTGGAAATCCATAAAGTTTTAAAACCCAGTTCTGAATAGGGGAACCCTTAAGATTACCCACTTATTATTTGTTAATGAAGAGGAAGCAATCAAATATGTCAAATTTTGTTCTCCTATCAAACGACCCTCTAATTGCACAGTTAATCAGGAAAAATCTGAAATTATGTTTAGTAAAAGAGTCCATAAGGTGTCACATCATATTCTTCATAGGCTTCCAATGAATATGGTTACTCACTTTGTTAAGTATCTTTGGCTCACCACTATTGTGAATAGATCCAACATACATGTTATTAACTATGTGCGAGATAGAAATTCGAAAAAGAAGAAGGTTTGAAGGATAAGAACATATATTTTGCTAGTCATAGTACCATTATTAAAATTTTGGTGTAGAACATTCTAACGTATATATGAGTTTTTTTTTACTTAAGGATTATGATTTGCATAATCAAGTGCGATTATAAGTTTTTTGGACTAGTTGGCATAACATGTGTAAGTAGGAATGGGAATAGGTTAGGCCGTCCATAGGGGTCTATGGTCTGACGTATGGTTTGACCTATTTAATAAAAAGGCTAGGTTGAAACTGTTTTTAAAGCCTATTTATTTAAATAGGTCAAACTCAGGCTTATAAAAAGCCTATTAGGCCTGACAGGCCGGCCTTTATATATTTATTATTTATTAATATTATTTTTTATTATTATATTAATATTATTTTCTATTTTAAATTCTATCAATTAGGCAATCACTTAGTAATCATTTCATATTCAATGGTCGTTTCATATTCGGTAGCGGTTCTATATTTGGTAGTAGTTTCATATTCGGTAACTGTTCAATTAGTCAATCACTCAATAATTGTTTCTTATTTATTTAAGAGGTAATAACGATTGCGTTTAAAAAGACTTTTAAAAAGGCTTCCAGGCCAGGCCAGACTATTAAAAAGGTCAGGTCAGACCGAAAAAAAAGCCTATGATAGGCCATAGGCCAGGCTTAGGCCGAAAATATAAATTGTAGGCCAAGCTCAGGCCTTTCAAAGTCTGGCCTGGCCTGACCTATTCCCACCCTTATGTGTAAGGATGAAAAGGATGATAGTATGGGCTTTCTCCATTTAAAAAATTTCTATGATGCTCTTTTGAGAAAACAAGGTTGGAGACTCCTCATTAATAAGTAATATATAAAGTGTTAAAAGCTAGATATTTCCCCAAGTGTTCTCTCTTACATGCTACTTAAGATATTAATCCAAGCTTTTCGTGGCAGAGCATTTAAAGCACAACTTGGATCCTTAGGAAAGGCGATTACTGGAACATTGGAGATGGAGCTAATATTAACATATGGTTGAAAAGTTGGTGTAACACTCTGATTTTTAACAGCACGAGTGTATTTTTTTTTTAAACAAAGAAACAAACAAAGAAATACTTTTGGATAAAATATCTATGTTGTAACATAACGACAAAGTCAATAAATATTTACAAGCAGCGAAATAGTTTTTGAAATAAAAATCCAAAGTATTCAAACATCAAAATACACTGGGGCTATGAGACCTATCAGACATAGCTCACACCCCTGGGGTATTCTCGGCAGACCTATACAAAAGCATTGTCCCAAGAATTTTAACTCCCCCCTCACGTCACATCAAAAAGTGGTACATGGACCTATCAAAATAAAATTCATCAATTAGTTTAATCATAGATTCAATCTTCCAAAATGAAATAAATACAATCACAAAAGAAAGTCATCTAGTCCTTATACAACCACCTAATCTGATCATGATACAAAAACTACACAACCCGGGTGATCTCCACGCTCCCTGCAAGATCCTGCTGACACAACTTCGGTCAGGTGTGACTAACTACTTTTCCATCTCCAGGGTACTAACCGGTAGGATAATCATGGTTCTTATCTAAGGGCAAAGCCTAAATTTCCAAAATAATTGTAAAGGTCACCAACCGAAATTAACAAATATCACATAATAAAATTCTTATATTTTCAAATGCTCAAAAGAACCTTTCGTCTTAGCATACTCCTCGAAAGGATTTTCATATGTCCAAAAATGCATAAACAATGTTGAAAAATGAAGTTTTGACAAACTGCATTGTCGTAGCCGAATACAATTGAGAAAATGCAGATTTTCAATTCTAAAATGGCTCTGAGTTAATCAACACTTCAAACATTAATATTATCAATTATGAACACATAATTAACACCAAATTAATCTCCACAAATTCACACCTCAATCACACATCGAATATTCATTAAATCAATTATGAACACATAAATACATCAAAACTTAATCAACCCAACTTTACACCTCAAAGCAATTACGACAAATCACAACAACAACCGAATATGAATATACAATCATCAAAGTATAACAAACATGAATCGCGTGCCAAGCACCCTAATGCAATGCGTATATGCCAAAATGCATGATTCCATAATTCCAAACCAAAACCCTACTCGAGGGGCGTAAATCATAATTGTACAGCCTCTCACAGACCAGTACTAATTACCGAGGTGTAATCTCTCACGGATCAGCATGATTTACTAGCGTGCAGACTCTCACAGACCAGCACGACATACATGAGTGCAGTCGCTCACAGACCAGCACAATTTTCTAGATTGCAATTGCTCACAGATCAACATATTCTAGAGTGCAATCTCTCACAAATCAGCACGACGCGACAACCCCCGCAAGGATAAGATGAACCAACAATTCACGTGGTATCATCTCGTGGCCCATCACGGTCACCGCTATCACCATGGCCCTATCGCGGTCACCATGTACTATGAAATGCATGAGCATACTCTGACTCTTTTCACCACAATCATTAAGTAAATGCAGCTATTAAAAGATTCTTCATTTTTAATACTCATTTAACACTAATGATTTTTCATATACAACGCAGAGCATACTCAAACATATTTATTCACACCAATTTCAATTTCCACAAACACACATAAATCACAATACCAAATTCAATCCACACAAATTAAATTAAATTCAATATCCACCAATCCACACATAAATTGAATTAAATTTTCTTTCCACCAATCAACACATAAATTTTTTCTTAAAAATTCATAATATTAATTATGAACACATCAATTTCACCAAACATGAGTCACTATAATTTTCAAACATTAATCCCCCATATTTAATCTCCAAAATTTTCAACCATAAATCACCACAACAATATTAATATATTAGAGTTCTCCCCACCGCTAACTCGGTGCCAACGTCTCGATTCCTTTTCGAGACTCAAGGAGCTAACTACATAAACATGAATATTTATAACAATTTGTTCAAAATAAAACTAATCCACACGCAACAAAATTTCTAAAATTAAATCTTTCTCAAACACCAAACTCTTAAAATTAAATAATTTATATTATTTACTTAAAACAAATATTATCCAAATTTAACATTCACATATTCGACTCTTAAAGCACCGAAATATTTGAGTTACTAAAATACTATAAACTTATTTTTCTTTTTAAACTCAATCATAGAGTAATTAAAAGAGTAACATTTTAAACTCTAACCAATTTTAATTTCAATCTGTCTTTTTGCTCAAACTCTTTAACTTAGTTAAAATTTGAACTTTTTCACAACTCTAAATTTTTCGTAAAATTTCAACTTCAGTTCAAACTCTTTTATTTGAAAATAACTCATTACGTAACTCAAACAAATCAAATTTAATTACCTCCAATTCACACCAAAATCAATCAATTCAATTCCACAACACGCATATAGCACCTCAATTAAATTTCAACAATTCAAACATAACTCACCAAATTTCAAAATTCCTCACTTTTACATATAAACCACCAAATTTCATCAATTCATTTTCTACAAAATCCACAAATAAATCACATCTCAAAAATTCATAATAATAATTATGAACATATAAATCACACCAAACTTGAATCACCACAAACCACACCTCAAATTTAAATTCCACTAAATTACACAAAATCACATTAAATTAATTTTTCACAAAATCACACCTCAAATACATCAAATATCTTTTTCATAAAATCACAAATAATGTCCTAAATGCAAACTAAAAGTTTGGAATGAGCTCTTACCTTAACGATAGCTCTAACACGCGATTACGGTACCGTAATTAATTCTGGAAAAATTTAAGTTCATGACGTCGCTTCAAAAACTAGCTCACTAGCAGCATGGCAATGAGCAACTTTTTCTTCTGTCACTTTTCGAATGAAAGCTTAGAAGTTGAAGAAAAACGGAGGTTTGAGTTTAAGGATTTTGGTTACAAAAGTTTGGAACAGAGAAGAAGAAGAAGGAATTCGCTTTTTGCTTTCTTTTTCTGTTTTCCTTTCTTTCTTTACTTTTCCTTTCATACATACATACATATATATATACATATATATATATATATATAATAATAATAATAATAAATATCTAAATAAATATTTAGATATTTTTATAAAAATCATCATTATGCCTGTAATTTCATATCACGTTACAAACTACTTTTTCAGAAAAATATCTACTATCGCCGCAATACAATGGGCAGATGAATTTTTCTGAAAAACGCTGCATCTCAGGAAAAAAAAAATTCTTCGACAAAAGATTTACCGTAATTAAATAAAATTATTCATCAACGAATAATTTTAATCGGGTCTCTAAAAAGATATTTTTTGCATTTAACTCACATAATGTCATAAAATTGACTAAAAATACTCAGAAATTAAGCACAAAATTCCTCAAAATATATAGATTAAATTTTAAAATTAAGAGTCTTACAGTTAGCTTCACAACTAAAATGACTATAAAGTGTAGAGTTTGAAACCTCTAATACAGCATTATTCATGGTGAAAGATCTCTTTCTAGACAATCAAAATGATAGGAATTCTGAAATAATGAAAGACACATTTTTTTTTCATTTGAAGCTAATCAAATTCTTCAAACTCCCCTCCCTTTGACCCCTAAATCTGATATTGGCTTGTTTCGAATGGTACTAACGATGGCAACTACTTTATTAAATTTGGCTACCATGCTATAATAGACTAGTCTGATCAATCTAAGAATATCCTAA
This sequence comes from Cicer bijugum, assembly GCA_037974875.1. Taxonomy (NCBI): domain Eukaryota; kingdom Viridiplantae; phylum Streptophyta; class Magnoliopsida; order Fabales; family Fabaceae; genus Cicer; species Cicer bijugum. The sequence continues at coordinate 1,235,160 of JBBPBT010001455.1, forward strand.
CCTGCACTAATGATCTCAACAATAATAACAAGATATAAAAGATGTTTTGGAATATCGACAACCCGCCTAAACAACTTCAATTCCTATGGAGAATTATCTTGAATTGCTTCTTAATTAGAGATAACCTAAGAAAGCAAGGCATACCCCACCCCTCCACTATTAAGATAAAATCTTAAATTTAGTGTTTTGAGGATAAACAAATAGTTATGTGATCCCTAATTATGATTTTGATTTGTTGTTTTTGAGTTTCTAAATTTGTTTTAAAATCAATTTATGCCGTCAAAGATATTATTAGATTGAGTCGCATATTAGGTCACTCTCTTTAAGATGTTTCGTGGCACCGTAAAATAACTCAGATACACTGTATCAAAGTTCCACCACACTGTAAAAATATCGTTCTAGAATTACACCCTCAATATGGTGTTAAAGTCATTCTCAATATGACGATTAAAGTCACTCGCAATATGGTACTATGACCACTCATAAATCAAAAGGACTACGACACAAAAAACCGCTCTAAAAGCCTACGACACAAAAATTGTTTATAGTGATATTAGGACAACTAAAAATTCGACGGGACTACATCATAAAAACCACTCTAAATGGATAATGGTATTAGGACCACTCAAAAATCGAAGAAACTACGACATAACAACCGCTCTAAAAAACAAATGGACTGTATTAAAAAATTGCTCTAAAATATCGAAGGGACAACGATACGAAACCTCTTTACAATATCGAAGTGACATAAAGAAAGGGGGAAGTGGCTCGGAAATAAGTCAAGTTGAATAGAAAAGGGAGAAAATAGAAAGTTGGGTAATGTATCCAACTATTGTGTACTTTTCACAAGAGTTTGAAACTCATTATATAGTGATGGAAGCAAAATCATATATGTTTTCTATTCAATGTGGGACTCTAGTATTTATATAGTTGAAAACTACTCAAAATATGAGTTTTCAAATGTGGAACTTCAACAATTTTTAAATTCACATGTTAACATACTTTATGTTCCAACAATCTCCCACTTTAATTTAAAAAAAAATGTTTTTAAAATAGCGTCAAACATTTCTATAAGATCGTGCATAAACAAATGTGTCTCTTGACTTGAACCTTTGCATAGTAAGTATGATTTAGATTCAAGAAGATTGACTCTTAGTCTTGAAGTCTATATCAAACATCAAATCCACACACAACCTTTTCATATGGTGTATTCTCAAAAGCTCGTGCATTAATGGTCTTGCACGTCTATCCCAGTATAGCGAGCGTCCAAGGAATTATGCCTCAAAATTCGTTAAGAAGCGGCCCCACTTCCATATTCATATAGGTAAGTCTATCAAGAGTACTCTTGTAGCTAAGTACTCCACTCCACATGGATATAGATCTCATTAAAATTTACTATTATCCTATCCTATCATCGCTTCAGGAATCACGCTTCTATGATTTAAAATAGCATTTCATTTCATATCACTTCACGACTTGTTATTACCAATTAAACCTAATTCTTGAGATCTCTAGTCTTTTAGGTCGGGTTACTATCATGAATGACTCTATTGGCATTAGCCGCATCCTTTTTGAATTACAAAACACCTGACCTTCCAAGTCAATATTCCTAAATAGTTTGACAACCCCAGACTTTGTGGAACTAACCACCTTGACCCTACAAGCCAAGTATTCTCCTAACAACTTAACAAGTGCATATTGAAGAAAGAACTAAATTACTATCGAGTTGGATACAAAAGATTGGAACTTTAAGTGTTTGCTTCTAACAAAGCTGATAATGATAATAACTTTCACACTCTAAGAAAATAACGTTTATAAATATTTTTATCCTAAACAAGTGTTTCTCTCTTTGAACTGTAAGATGAATTGAGAACTTTGAGCTTGAGCTCTTCTACTCTTTTCTTCTTTTCGATGCTTTTCTCCTTCAACTTTGAATATCTATTTATAATGAAAATTTGGGCTTTAATTTAGTCCTTGTTTAATTTTGAATTGCATCTTATTCAGATTGAGTGTGTAAATTCTTCAAATTGATTCTATTTCTATTTTATTTAGATTGAGTTTGTAAACTCTTCAGATTGATTCTATTTTATTTTTGTTCATATTGCATTTGTAAATTCTTTAAATTGATTATGTTCATATTTTGTTGTAGATAAATATTACTTAAATCTTCTTCAAATCTTTATCAAATGTTGATAAAATCTTCTTCAAATTTTTTTTAAATCTTGACTATATCTTCTTTTCAACTTGGTCAAAGATTATAAATATGAGTCAAATCTTATTTTAGATTTTTATCAATTATAAATTTGAATAAAATCTTATTTTATATTTTCTTCAATTATAAATTTGAATCAAATCTTATTTTAGATTTTTTTCAATTATAAATTTGAATCAAATCTTATTTTATATTTTCTTCAAAAACATAAATCTTATTTCATACTCTTTAAAGTCAAATATATTATTGTCATAAAATACTTTTGTTAACATTAAAACTCTAAACGTAAAACCAACTTGCCAATGATGTTCGCACATTCAATTTGTCTAACACATTCTCGAGTTCTCTTGAAAAGTTTCAGACTTGAATCATATAGTGTGCAAATAGTTTTACGGTCAAAATATTTTTATTTCTTTAGGATCTTTTCAATATAGTGAGACTCATCCAAAGAAATTCCTTTTTTTTTTTACTTAGTAATCTTGGTTCTGAGTGTTACATTTGCTTCTCCGAAGTCTTTCATATAAAAGTTGTTACACAACAATGATTTCACAATTTTTACATCATGAATGATTGTATCAAAATATGAGTATGTCGTATACATAGAGACATATGATAGTGAAATATCATTTTTAGATTTGTAATATATACATTTGTCACATTCATTCACTTTAAACTCATTCAATATATTTAAGTTATCAAACTCTTCATTACATTGTTTAGGAGCTTGTTTAAGACTATACATAAGTTTATCTAACTTACATATCTTGTTTTTTTGTTTATGAATTACAAAACATTCAGGTTGTTCTATATAAATTGTTCTTGCTCTTGTTAAAATAGATTTCTCTCATAAATTACATGATCAAATATTGAGGAAATTCAAGATGATGAACTTGTTGTTGATTTGGAATTTTGAAAGTCTACCTTCTTTTTTAAAATCCATTGGTCACACTCTAAACGAGTGTAAAACTAAGCGCATGTTTTCTTTAAAAGAATTGGTTAAGCAAGGTATTAAATTGGTCGAGGAGGTGTCAATTTCTCGGGAACAAAATTATGTCCCAAAATCTAAGATTGAATCTTCTAGTGGTAATCAAGACACAAACAATCTGCAACAAGCATGAGAGGCTGATAAAGAAAATTTTGTTGAGATAGAACAAGCAATTGGGAAAAAATTAGTGTCAACCAATGACTATTGCGACAGTAATAATTACTTTGTTTTGAGCATTTTAATATTAAAAAATAATTAATTATGTTATTATGAATAGTTAATATTTTTATAGAGTTATTGGTCAACACTTTTTATTTAAAGTTATTCAGTTATAGTTTATTATTATATAGAAATCCTTTTCGTTACATTTATATATTGATTAATCAAGATTCGGTGATATAACACAAACTCAATTTTTATTTTTTAAATAGTCATAATAAATCATAATGACATTTATTTATTAAATACATTTATATATGATTAATCGAGATTCTGTGATATAACACAAACTCAATTTTTATTTTTTAAATAGTCATAAAAAATCATAATGACATTTATTTAGTAATATTTAATGAATTAATTGCAATATTTGTTGTTATTTCTAAAGTAATATTATTTATTACATTAAAAACTACGTTTTCTTTTGATAGAAAGAATCTATTTTTATATTTTTATTTTAACTTGTCAAAAATATTATTAACTTCTAAAAAAATTGGTATTATTTAGTATAT